>JAECUM010025522.1:0-20537 GCA_016617855.1 Megalonaias nervosa
CTCTCCGCAATGTGGTTTAATCAAGCAGCGGAGTTGACACTATTTCTTATGTGCTGACATTGAAGCACATCGTGCCAACATCTTGGACATGTTAGATATAGAATATGGACTTTCTACCTAAAGAACAGAATACAAATTCTGACAAATATGCAGCTATCAGAGAACAAAACAATAAACTGACCTTATTGAGCAGCATTTTGTGACTCATACAGTGTAAGTATTGAACGTGAATCATACAGTGTAAGTATTGAACGTGAATCATACAGTGTAAGTATTGAACGTGAATCATCAGTGTAAGTATTGAACGTGAATTATACAGTGTAAGCACTGAACATGAATCATACAGTGTCAGTACTGAGCGTAGACCTAGTGCCAATATTGAGCGTGAATCATAGAGTCAATATTGAGTGTGAATCAGTATTAAGCGTGAATCATACAGTCAGCATTGAGCGTGAATCATACACAGTCAGCAACAGTCAGTATTGAGCGTGAATCATAGTCAGTATTGAGCATGAATAATACAGTGTTAGTAGTGAGCATGAATCAAACAAGCACCGAGCGTGAATCACAGAGTCAGCATTGAGTGTGAATCATACAGAGTCAGCATTGAGCGTGAATAATAGTGTCAGTAGTGAGCATGAGTCATACAGTCACTATTGAGCATGAATCATACAATCACTACTGAGCGTGAGTCATAGTCACTATTGAGCGTGAATCATACAGAGTCAGCATTGAGCGTGAATAATAGTGTCAGTAGTGAGCATGAATCATATTCACTATTGAGCATGAATCATACAGTCACTATTGAGCATGAATCATACAGTCACTATTGAGCGTGAATCATACAGTCAGCATTGAGCGTGAATAACAGTGTCAGTAGTGAGCATGAATCATAGTCAGCATTGAGTGTGAATCATACAGAGTCAGCATTGAGCATGAATAATACAGTGTCAGTAGTGAGCATGAATCATACAGTCACTATTGAGCGTGAATCACAGAGTCAACATTGAGCATGAATCATAGTATTGAGCGAAACAACTTACTGTAAGTTCGGGAATATAGTCACAATCCTGCGCTGTAAATTAGAATATTGTACATTTTTCTTAACATATAAGTATATTGTTTCCTAAATACACTTAATTGATAAGAAAACATTTATTGTTGGTCATTTTGGTGTCACGCATCCCATTAATTGTTACGAAAAAAAATGTTCCTTTTTTTAACTTTAGGTGTAATTGCAGCGTTGAAAAAAGACGTATTCAAGTAACCTGAAGTAACTGAAGATGATATACTAAACTGACATCAAATTGTATACTTATAACATACCAAACTGATATCAAATTGTATACTTTTAACATACTAAACTGATCTCAAATTGTATACTTATAACATACCAAACTGATCTCAAATTGTATACTCATACCATACCAAACTGATATCAAATTGTATACTTATAACATACTAAACTGATCTCAAATTTTATATTTATAACATACTAAACTGATATCAAATTGTATACTTGTAACATACCAAACTGATCTCAAATTGTATACTTATAACATACTAAACTGATCTCAAATTGTATACTTATACGATAGATCAATTACCATACATAATATAATATGATGTTTGAAGTATTACACACAGATTCCTTTTTTAATATCATGTTGAAGGAACTTTATTGTAAGAAAATTACTAATTTCAGCACATAATATTTCGATATGCAGAAATAAATAAATAAATAAATAAATAAATAATAACGAAAATTTTTGTGTTGGAGAAAAAAGATTGCTTATATTTTCCAATGTTTAAAAGTTTGGAATTTTATTTGAGACACTATTTTTGTCCAGTCTTGAAAAACCGTTGCATAATTTATTAAAGAGTAACTTCGATTGCGTGTCAATCTTTCCACTCATCTGGAATACCACTAGCTCCAGATGTTTCCATTAAGCTTCAAGCAATACAGTCAAATTGTGTAATGAAACTGGCGCGTGCGAAATATATACATTTCCCGTGAGAATGATACAGGTTAAAATGCCACACGGCAAAAAGGAAAATCTTGCGCGTATGTGCGAAACGTGCTTTGAAAAAAGTCCCAATTATTTTCTCATGCTAAGAATTAAAATGAACTGGCTGAACGTCTAGTTGCGTGACCTGTAGCCAATTACATTTTACAGTGATTGAAAAATTATTTCTAAAATTATTAAGTATTAACTTTTTCAATGGATTCCCACAAACATGGTAATTAAGCAACAAAGAAAAAACAAATCTGAATAAGCCGGGTGAATTCCATTTAACACAATTATTATCTATATTTTTATTAGAACCTCTGTTTATCTTCATTGTCATATAAATGTTTTCTCAATTTTGTATTTATTGAATAACGAATATGAGTACCAAATACGATATATAGTAATTGTAAGTTCAAAAAAAACAAAAAAACAATAGATATTGTTCGAAAGGGTTTCTACTCGACTCCGATTTCCCAAAAAGATCCGAAGAAATGATCAATTCGAAAGTAGAACCAATAAATACCTAATGAAATAAGTACAAAAAAAGGGTAACGATAAAATGTAAACCCCAAAAGTAATATTTTGTGGAGTCAATAAACGTTACACATTATTACATGGCTATTACTACATGGTGGAGAGTATTATCCTGCACGGTAGAGAGTATTATCCTACACGGTGGAGAGTATTATCATACACGGTGGAAAGTATTATTCTACACGGTGGAGAGTATTATCCTACACGGTGGAGAGTATTATCATACACGATGGAGAGTATTATCATACACGGTGGAGAGTATTATCATACACGGTGGAGAGTATTATCCTACACAGTGGAAAGTATTATCCTACAAGATATAGAGTATTATCATACACGGTGGAGGGTATTATCGTACACGGTGGAGATTATTATCCTACACGGTTGAGAGTATTATCATACAAGATATAGAGTATTATCCTACACGGTGGAGAGTATTATCCTACAAGATACAGAGTATTATCCTACACGGTGGAGAGTATTATCCTACAAGATACAGAGTATTATCCTACACGGTGGAGAGTATTATCATACACGGCGGAGAGTATTATCATACACGGTGGAGATTATTATCCTACGCGGTGGAGAATATTATCATACACGGTGGAGATTTTTATTATCCTACACGGTTGAGAGTATTATCATACACGGTGGAGAGTATTATCCTACACGATTGAGAATATTATCATACACGGTGGAGAATATTATCCTACAAGATACAGAGTATTATCCTACACGGTGGAGAGTATTATCCTACACGATGAAGGGTATTATCCTACACGGTGGAGATTATTATCCTACACAGTGGAAAGTATTATTCTACGCGGTGGAGAGTATTATCATACACGGTGGAGAGTATTATCCTACAAGATATAGAGTGTTATCCTACACGGTGGAGAGTATTATCCTACAAGATATGGAGTATTTTCCTACACGGTGGAGAATATTATCCTACAAGATATAGAGTATTATCCTACACGGTGGAGGGTATTATCCTGCACGGTGGAGAGTATTATCCTACACGGCGGAGAGTATTATTCACGGTGGGGAGCAAGATATATACTACCAGTTCCGTTAACCGTAGCGTTTGTCTCCGCCTGTCGAGGCAAAACAGTTCGTTTCTATTGCTAGCATCGACTGTGCAGTTATATTTTATAGTCTGTTTACAAAACAGGCTACATCGAATAAGCTGCAGGGAGGAACTATTCATATTGCTGGAAGGATCTGTGCTTATATCATGTTTATTTTAGTAAATGTCGCTTTAAAAAAATAAATATCTTCCAGTGTGATTGTCGCTTAGCAGTAACGGTCTATATACATACATACCTATGTTGTTTTCATTGTAAGATAATAACAGCCTGAAGTGACAAGGCAATACGTAATTAATTAGTACGTGCTGGTCCCTAATTATAATGCTCATTAAAAATATTCCACTGCTTTTTTTTTCCCCCTAAAATGTTTGCTGTTTTCTGTCGGGATGTTAGCGTTATATCCTGTCATGCATATTCATGTCAGAGTCATACACTGCTAAACTTGCCTGTTTGTCCGATATGTATGTACATTCGAAATTCATTATCTTCCAGATACTCCCGCATATTTCACTGACTGTGTTGGAATCTGGCAAACGTTATTCACATGAGGCGAACATGCGTGTGCAGTTTTATCTACTCTCTCCGAAGATTTGTCCAAGTCATACCCCTTTTATGGTGTTAATTGTATATATAAACAAACCTGTCCTAGCGACCACCTGCATAAAAAGATCATCTGCTCATAATGACCGCGGTCAAACGTTCACATTTTGTACATGAACCAATATATACATTGTTCGAAAAAGGAACACTTAAATTTCTAAACGCAAACTTTTATTGCCGTCCACGATGAAGCCATTCAGACCGTAGCTGAAGCAACCTATATTTCTGATGCAGATGTTGTTGCCAATAACTTTCTCACCCTTATTGATCTTAATATACTTTCTGATGAAGGGCTCAAATTATTTACCCAAAGACAAGGAAAAGTTACATAATCTTTGTGTTTACTAAGCTTTCTTTTGGCTACGTCTTCTGGCAATGCCAAAATGTACAGATACCAAGAACTGTGGTCATCTTAGAGCCACCTACCTTCGTTGGCATAATCGAGTACCATTCTGCTGAGTTCTTTTTCATCTGATGCGCTTTCACAAACTTTTCCAATAGAGCAATCAAATCAATCACTATACTAATTTGTTCAATACAAAATAATATGGAAGTATTTGAAAAGGCGGCTATTGGCAACACTAGTCTCATATTTCTGTCAAGGCCATATGAACGCTCAAAACAATTTTCTTTTGTTGCAAAACATTGTTCAAACAGGTGCTAACCTTGCTAAACCATTTAGTTCCTCAGCTACATTCGAAATAGCTTATCTACTTTTAATGTGAACGGCTCAGGACGCGGGTTTTCAGTCCATAATTTCGGTAGTTAAGATAGTCTCCCTAATTAACTTTTAGTCCGAATAGGAAGACGTGTTATTGGTGTATGTATTTTTCAACACCTAGTTTGGTTAGGCATGATCGCGCTGTAAGATATTTTGCTTTGGGGGCTTTTCGTCTTGTTCAGAAAGACCATCTGTTGATTGTTGTGAATGTCAAGACAAAATGACCCGGCAGCGTTTAATCCAAATGACATACTTGTATTCCGCTGCTATCAAGAGGCAAAGGTCCTCGAACTCGGGCTCCGAGAACGATGCCTCTTTTTGGGAGGAGGCCAAATTTAAGAAAGTTGTGAAAGGTGATAAAATAATTTCTTGATAGGTGTTTGATTCATTTTATTGAAAGTTCTCTTATTGGTTATATTGTTTCACATTCTATTTTACTGCAATGTGTGCATAACTTGGACTTTGAAATATAGACAGATTAGGGGAATCACACCAACATAATGATAAAAAGTTACAAAACCCATTGACCGATTTTCATCTCGTTGATACATTCCGTCGTCTTTACCCCAAGACACGAGCATTCACTTGCTACAGATTTATACGAGATACGGTAACAGACGCACAAGCTAGTAGGATAGACAGAGTTTATGTCTCCAAAAATATAAAATGCATTCGTGGCTATATTATCACTCCTTTGCAAGTCTCCTATAAACTTTGGCAAGGGATATTGGAAGTGCAACAGTTCCTTATTAAAACATTCAGCCTTAAAAGAACTTTTAACCGAACTGTTTCATACAGAAATTCGACACAAAAATTTCACATTAGAACTTTGTGACAATTGAACACGAAATTTTAGTAAGAGATCAATAGGTACTCAAAACAACTCTCCAAAATAAAACATAACGAATTAAACCTTTTAAAAGGAGAATACTCAATGCAACAGAAACTTCATGGAAACAATAACAGTAATTGTATTGATAAACTGTAAGAAATTAATACGAAAATTAAGGCATTGCAACAAGAACGTTACAAACGGAGTAAGATTAGAAGCAAATCCCAAATCTTATATAACAATGAAAAACTGAATGAATTTTACTATAAGATGGAAAATAGACGGTTTAGAACGAAAAAAAATAATCGAAATTGAATACAGTGGGAAAAATCACAAGTTTTGAACAGTTTTATAATAATGAACCTATAAATGAAAATTCTTGTGCAAAGTTTTTCCTGATCTCCCCATATTATCAGAAGAAGATAATAACTTTCTTATAGGACCAATTACAAGTGAGGAAATCTGGACCTCCATAAGTAAAATAGAAAATGACAAGACCCCCGGACCAGATGGTTTGGCCAAGGAATTCTATCAAACCGTTTTCAGTTTAATTGGCGATGCACTTGTGAAATTGTATAACTTGAAGTCCGATTTGAATACCATAACAGTCACAAAAACTTCCATATATTACACTATTATCCAAAGACACCCCCCCCCAAAAAAAAATTATGAAACAATTGGAGACATATCGTTATTAAACTTAGATTATAAAACTGTGTCTGCCCGTACCATAGAATCATCTTCTGGTTAATACACAGACGGAATCATCTTCTGGTTAATAGACAGACGGAATCATCTTCTGGTTAATACACAGACAGAATCATCTTCTGGTTAATACACAGTTGAAAAGAAAGTGATTTAAATTTTATCATAAATATTCCCGGGAGTCGAAAACAAAAACAACGTTATCGTATAAATATGTTAAAGGAGTATGTTGATAGAGATAGTCAGGTTAATCATGCAATCATTTTAGTTGTACATGTGAAGATTTAAGCGGTGAAATGCAATGAGACTGTAGTGATTTTGGAGTAACCAATCTTCGGAATTCAGAAATTATGAATATATTGGACCAGAAACTTTCACGTTGCAGACACAAGAAAAGAATGAACTAAAAAGGCTATTACTTGAATATGAGCAATTATTTCCAGATGTTCCTACATGAACAAATAAAATCTATGATGACGCTGAAATTATAGATTTCACACCCGTGAAACAGCATCCGTACGGGATGAACCATCTCGAACAGGAATTTTTTGAAAAAAGAAAATCAGTATTTGTGGAAAATCATTTCACAAAAATGAGTACAAGTGACTGGAGCTCACCCTGTATACTTGTACCTAAACCAGATAATACTTTCTGCATGTGTACAGATTTTAGAAAGGTGAACAGTGTGATCAAAACATATTTATTTCCATTGCCAAGAATCGATGACTGCATTGACAAAATTCGAATAGCAAAATATGTCACCAAGTCTGACATTTGAAAGATTCTAGCATATTCAACTGACGGAAAGGGCAAAGGAAATTTCGGTATTCGTATCTCAGATGGACTTTATCAATATAAAGTGACGTCGTTTGGACGAAACATGCGCATTGTACATTCCAAAGTTTAATGAATATGATTACATTTGGTCTAGATAATTGTGATGCTAATATCAATGACATCACCATTAACGATGACACCTTGAAAGATCACTTGCAAGCCATTTGGAAATTCTTTGAAGACTCAGTGATGCAAAACTGACAATTAATTAATACAAATTTGAGTTTGTCGTGGTACACAGTCAAATTAAACCTGTAGAAGTTAATGTCAGGCCCATCTCTGAATTTCCTGTGCTTATCAGTAAAATTCAGCTGATGCGATATTTAGGTAAGGCTGGATATTATCGGAAAATTTGCTCCAAGTTGTCCGTAACTGCTGAAGCCCTGACTGATTGGTTGAGTATGTTTCTTTCCCAACAGGTGCAGGTGGTTTATGCCTGCGCAAGCGTGGAAAATTAGTATGAGGGTCCAGTTTCATATAATGGCTGAGGTTCATATGATGGTCCGGGTTCGGGTTCAGATTCAGATTCGTATGTAGGTCCAGGTTAAGGTTCGCTTGCACGGGTATTTCCATACATAAATCTTACAAAAATTTTTCCACCATTTCATTAACGTCTCCGTCTGCAAGTGTTTTAAGTATCATGTTATAAAAAATCAAACAACGGGCATGTGCCTTGTTGAAACCCCTTAATTTCCTTTGTACATGTACTTGGTCCATACATCTTTTTCATTCCGTGTTTCATTTTTCAGCACGAAGTCTTTCCATCTTGAGGACACCTGAAGAGCGTCATTTACAGGATTTTCAAACAGTTAAACAGACCTACTTCATGAAAATTGTATGGTTCTGTTCTCGTATTGACTGGTACACGGGTGGTGGTGGAAGATTCTTAAGTGTCGCTCTAATGTCTTCATCAACTTCCTTGGCGTTATGTTGGAATTTCTCCAACTGCGCTGCAACTGTTCAAAGGCTTGGGCTGTCCTAAGAATAAGACCCGGCTCTTTTTCTGTTAGCTGCGTTAGCAAACCTACCCGAAACAACATGGAGTACATTCCCTGGTGGCATAATTATTGCTGGCCTGGAACACGGTTGGATATACGACTTGATTTTAACGGCCAATAAAAAAAGTCCGGAGAAGCACCTATAAATCGTACCGATGATGCCGACATGATCTTGCTAATAAAGCATCAAGTAATATCAATGCGCGTCAGGGCGAGTATATAGATCTCCTCCATGACTGGAACGCGATCAATCCTAGATTCGGAGAAAGAATCACTCGAAGGCTCATTAAAGGAGGTACGAAGTCTTAGATTGCATTTTAGGTATAACACGTTAATATAGTAAACATGGATGATATCCATTATATTACCCGCTGGTATTGGAATGGCGAAGGTGTCGTTAAATCGTTAAAAGATTACGGGGGTTCTCCGATAGTGGTTAGCAAACAAAAAATTACTGTGGCTAATTTACAATTCTGCACCAAGGAACATTTCCCGTTCATGGTTTGATGAGAGAACACATCAGTTAATTAGGATGATCTTTTGCTTCTTCCACATGATCGGGTAAGCTAACGCACATACAAGTACAACGCACATGCAAGTACACATTAATCAATGTAGATGTCACCACTAAGTAAAAAGAATCTCAGCCGTTGACGTCTAAAGATTCAGCCCGTCTTGCAGATGCGCTTAAACATTTTTGCACACGCGTAGTACTAACAATGCAACGGCTGTTGAATATGGACCTAGGCAAAGAATCTCTCGGAGCCATTGCTAATATGTTAACAAAATATATTGTGGGGGTTCCTGTTGGACATGTTAATATGCATCACGACCAGGTTATTGTCGAACGATTTAACAGTATACATACGTAATAACGGTTATTCGGACATCAGTCCGTGCATGATTTATTGATGAGGCCTCAGAAATAATCTCGCTAGTGGATGACACTACTTCCATAGGCTATACAAGCACTAAATAATGAAAACACCCGTACAATTGGATTAAAACCCACTGAGGAAATTCCACAGAAGGCTGTCACCTACAAAATGATTTAACAATCACCACCGCTAGACGCTCTCGGATCCATTTTCTTTCGGTATCTGTACACACCCCGGGGCGGGAGTGAAAGGTGGACAACGTCGTGCTAATGACCCGCTATGGTCCATTGATGTATTTACAATCTCAGACTGGATTGATACTTCAAAGAAACTAGCACGTTATCATTTGGCGGGACCAATACCCCGTAGTACAACATTTACGCGAGAGGAATTGCAAGTCGCTCCCGTTGATACTGAACTACTGTTAATGTTTATTTTTCGGATCTGCCCGTGCCCGTACGCCTAAGTAGTGATTCCATAAGGAATATCAACCGTCTGGTATCGAGTGGGGACAAACTTACTCTAGTGCAACGGTACACATTCATAGGAAGTTTCTTTGATCAGATAAGATTTGCCCTGTGTGCGAATTCGTGTCATTGCTGAAAACATTTCGCATAGATATCGTTCCTAAGATCCCATTTTGCACAATCACGCGTGGGACACCATTTGCCTTCTTAACCTTTGAACTTATCAACAACCTTATTTTTTGTTACTAAACAGTGGATGCTCTTTCTAATACATGCTGGTGTAAAATCTGTTTACCAGCGACGCCGCATCGACGTCTTCGTACACATAATTGGTGGTAATATGTCTCAACAATGAATCGGTATCCGTGTATAGCATCTTAATGTTCTCAGCGTACCGCGGTTTGATATTATCATAAAAAAACTGGTAAACGAGCAGTTTGGGTAAGTCCAGCACTGACGCACCAACGTAGAAGAGCTTTGTCAACTTCAGTTTCGACTTATACCGTGTACGGCAATGAGTCCACCAACAAGGAAATTTCGGGACTCGAATGCTAAGTGAGTAATAAGCTTTCTACGCTTGACTCTATCTGCGCCTTTGTGCACAGATCCGTATTCATCTGAATATACGGGCGCATCCATGCGCTCTGGCGAAACTGTAAACACTCGGCAAATCCGTGATACACGCCATACATAATCGAAGATATAATTGCAAATTACGTAAGTGAACTACATAGTTGTTTTTAGTTCTCAGGTTTGGTACTAGATTAGTTATTTTATTATGCTTGCTTCCGGATTCGTCCACTAGTGCACAATGATACGGAGACAACCACTAGCGCACATTGATACGGGGATAGCCACTAGCGTGATCTTGGTGATTTACGCGACTTTACTTCGATATCACATTTAAGGCATGGTCGAGTACCCAGACGAACAAGTAACGCGAGCATTACAATATTCGTAATGACATCTTCTGCCACGTAGTTAACTTTTTCCAAGGCATACACTATTGTAATGATTGTGTCCTAATGTCACTTAACTATGCATGCATACGTCCTAATGCCAATTAACTTTTTATATATACGAAAGTTATCTAACTGGCAAGAACACAGTATCATGTCTTCTTGTATGGTAATCTGAAATACTACACGAGGGTCTTGTAAATAAACAGGAGCGCAGTCTTAATCATCAGTAGCAATATAATCAGCAAACTCAGATAAAATGAGCCTGAAGTCGATGCAGGCCCAAATGAGTTCAGATGAGTCACCAATAAGCACTGCGCCCTCATACTGCCATTAGCAGCATCAAATCCAAAACTTTCAATTTTGGATTGTTTTGTATATCTCAGCTAGGGATTTTTCTTCTGTGGTCTTAGAAAGGGGTTCATAAAATTTTGGCCATTGGTTAGTGAGAGTGGATACCATCATTATATTAATACTGTAAGTATCTTTATAATTACTAGGTTCATTATTACTAGTGACGTATTCGCTGTCTTCGTCAAGGCTTAAAGTTTTTTTTGTACAAGATCAACTAAAGACTTGTCACGTTTTTTGTTGCATTTGTCGACAAGTCGTTGCTGCTGTTCTAGAATAATTCATAAAGCGATTAATTTATCAAGAGGATCCGGATAGGTATTTGAAAAATCATACATCTTTTGAGCATCTTTGATAAATCTCTATGACACAGTTAAACGAAATAGTGATTTAATATTTTCTTTATCTCTGCAGACACGCAATTCTTCGGAAAATCTGATGCAAGTAATAGATACATTCATAAGTTCCTAAAAAATACAATACGCGTCAGTTATTAAACTTATATATATATATATATATATATATATATATATATATATATATATATATATATATATATATATATATATATAAGTTTACTAACTTAAATTACTTACATACATGTGAATGTATTCACGTATATCATCGCTTGTGTATTTGTGTCTGTATTTGTGGCTACACTCATGTGCAAAGGTTGTGTCTGTAATAGTGGTTGCATTGTTTACCTTGCAAGCGTTGATGCAAATTATGCCAAGGGATAGTGGATGTACTCGAGTTGTATCTGCTTTGCATCAGCTCCGTACTTAGGCCATGTCTGCTTTGCACACGCGCCGTATCCGTGCCTGTATTTATGTTTAGATTTTGTCTTTGTATTTGTCTTTGTATTTGTACTTGTCAAGTCGACGGACAGTCTCAGTGACGTGAGTAGTATGATAGCATCAGTTTTGTCGGTTATTAGTCTAAGTTGAAATGTTCTTCCCCTCTTGCTTGGTTGCCTGTTGGTAACGGTCACTGGTTTGCATGAGCCCGTGATTTGAGGACAATGACGTGGGGGTTAGAAGGCTTTAATCAAGATTAATAAAATAAATACAAAACCTCTATTATCATACTACTGCATATCCTGTCAGTTTCAAGAAGACAAAGCTTTTACATTTTGGTACACAAATAAATTATAAATATAAATTTGCAAATAATGAGAATCTAATAGACATATGTGCTGAATTTAAATATTTAGATGTGATTTTTTTTTTTCGAAAAATAGAAGATTTGTTAAGTCAATTAAATAAAACGTTCATCTAGCAAAAAAGGCCATGTGTTTAATTTACCAAAAAATCAGATACTTCAATCTTGCCATAGACATGCTTATTGCATCTTTTCTATCATACTATACACCCCATTTGCACTATGAGTGAGAAGGTTGGGGATTTAAAAGTATCACAAAGTTTTAAATTTAAATTTAAAAAAAAAACTTTCTAAAATTGAGGATATGAAATATTTTTTACGGGACCAAGGCTACCGCCTATACTTATAAATGGATGAATAGCATAAAAAACACTCTTATAACTGTTGGGAAACCAGACCTCATATATCATGCATTTATTAAAAATCGGAAAGGAACAAAAATCGTGGGTTCCAACCACAGCCGAGTCATAGCAAGGACTTATAAAAATGGTACTAACAGCTGCCCGGCTTGGCGATCAGCATTAAGAGGTTAGTGTTAGGACTGGTTGGCCTGGTGTCAGGATAATGTGACAGGGTAGGACATGATGCCACGTCTCTGCGGCATGATGCCCCAGTGATAGACATCACTATAAACTGCCACACTGCAGACATGGTAACGATATGACTGAAAATTGTTAAAGCTACGTTAAAAATCTAAATCACACACACACACACACACACACACACACACACACACACACCACGTGACAACTGAAACTTTAAAGACATTTATACAAAGGAATGGCAATCGTCTGTAACTCTGTCCTCAAAAGGAGAATTTTGCCTTGTTTTAAAACAAAATTGAATATGGAGAACTAGTTAGTATTGTTACCGTGGATTCTGTATTTACAACTCATAACGTTTATGACTTTTTATCAAGGACACCCAATTGAAACCGGTAACGGGGAAAATATACCAAGTGAAGAAAGAAGATGTAATCATTGTGATAAAATTACACCATTTATTTGTCCTAAATTTCACAAAGAAAGAGGTAAGCTTTGTTGTGTTGTGTGTCTTTGGACAATTCATCATCATCATCATTATCATCAATCCCTTAACCCAAGAGGTCGTTGGGACACCACAGTTGACTTTAAAACAATTCTCTCCACCAGATGGAGAGAACTGGTTTGGACAATTACGATGTGGCAAACCAGGTCCGATTTAGTAGGATCGCAAGATAATATTTATCATGAATTAAGCAAACATGTATTTATATTGATACTAATGCTTGAACGATCTGTTAAAGTTTACTATATGAAATAATTTATGAATCCTTAGAATGAGACCAACTTCGGTATTTTTTAATTGTGATCGTGGTTTTATTTACACCTTTCATTAAAAAACAAACAGCATGTCATCTAACCATCTAATGCTATGATAAGCACAAAATCAGATGAAAAAAGGAAAGAATGCTCAGCAAGGAAGAAAGAACATTTGTAGCTCTTTTCAAAAGCCAATCGTTTCAGGCAATGTTTGTGGTCCTCTTTTGGCTAATACGGACAGAAAATTACCAACATATATTTATGAAACCATTTTTAATTTGGTTAATGAATCATCTTTGCTCTTGATGTTGCCCTACCGCCAGTTATAACTCTTTCATCCAACACATAACCTTGTCCGAAATTTGCTTAGAACGATCAGCAGCTGATATTGTCATCCTAACAGCAGTTTCTATAGCAACTGTTGTCACACCATTTTCTTGAAGTATTGTTCGATTCTTCACCTAATTCTAAATTTTCTCAAACTTTCCAATCTTTGACTTTTCTTCAAAAATATGTTCTATAAAATTCTCTCCACTGTGTTAGATATCCATCTGATTTGCTTGGAGCACTTTCCAACTCTTTTTGCAATTACAGCTCTTTTGGACCTTTTCTTTAGTGTGGTCGTTTTAAATGTTTTAATCCAGTTTATTAGGTTTTAATATTGGTTGTCTTTGTACAAAGGTGTGGTCAAGTTGATGTTCAGGTTACATATCCTTAATGGGAAGATCCAGTCTGGCGCTTTGTCTTGTGTAAGCTACTGGCTCTATATATTAAAAAAAATCCATTCCAGTCTGACAAGTTATAGCGCTGAAGGAAGCTTCAAATGGTGACTGGTTCTTTGTCTTGTGCAATCTTCAGATTCCATATATAAAAATCCACTCCAGTCTGAAATGTTATAGTGATAAGAGATTCCGCATAGAAATCTGATTTAAATGGAATAGGAACATATGTTTAGGAAACAAATGAGGAACATAAACGAAATCTTTGTCAATGCTGCAAATATGCTGTAATTTAAATGTGCCATCAATGATTGGCAGATTTCTTCTAATCCATAATATATTCCTTTTACAGAATTAAGTGAAAGATGATTATTCGACATCCAGTGGCATCAGATGCGTCGTGGATTTTTCTTTTCTAAGCTAGGTTTGCTTATATATGCAGTAAGTCCTGATTTGATTGCTTTTAAACAGAGTTTCAAGAGCCAACAGAAAAGGGAAAAAATCTAAAGTACTGAGATAATACTTATATCATTAATGTGTACAGGTTGCATTACTGTTGATGCATTTGTACATTCTACTACAGCCGTTTCAATAGCTGTCATTATGGGTGTAGCTGCTTACCTTATAATGAAGTCTTATAGGAAAATATATTTGGCAGCTATTATTAAAATCTCATCAATGATGAAATTAATAATATTCAATGATTCAACATTTGTATTGTTTACTTGTGTCTCCTTCGATGAAGCTATTTAATAATGTTTAGCTCGACTGGTCATAGGCCAAAGTGATTATGCGGTTGCGTATTGTCAGTTGTCGATCCTATGTCCGTCATTTGTCCATCCGTTTGCGCAAGTTTGTAATCACTACTCCTCCTAAACACTTTGAGGATTGACATGGAACTTTATATTCATACCAAAGTATAGTTGGTTTTCAATGATAATGATAAAGCCCGAGCGTCCAATACGGCCACCACTGTGGCCATCTTGACAATCTTATTATTGCTGTCCTTCATGAATGGATGGCAGTATATCAACATTGGGTTTACGTCATACTAAAAAACATCCAATATGAAAGCCACTACAGCCATATCGAAAATACAGTTATCACTTCTCCTCTTAAATAGAAGTTGTATCGACATGGAGTTCTCACAACTCGAAAGTCAAAGCTGTCCCTTTCCTACACGTATCTGAGTTAAAATACACCAAGTACGTCGCCATGGGCGGGGTGTCACTCCGAGAACATCTTCGTACATCACGCTACCAACGGTGGAACCTATGCAGGTCAAAACTGTCAATGGAATTTATTTTGACTGAAATCGGTTAAATACTTGATAGGGATATGACAGAAGTATTTGAAGAAAATATAAGATAACACGTATTTTATAGAGGATACAGTTTTTGTATCTTCAGAATTATGTAAAGTGGAAATATTTACAGGTGTAGTTATTCCTTTAGCTTTCAGGAAAATTAATTTACAATAAAATTTTAAAATACGATTAGATGCTAACGTTTGCAATTACCATCTAAATCGCACTGATGAAATTTCAAGCAAGGCAAAAGGTTATGCCATCTCTACAGTCAGAGAAATTGTTATGTCGTCTCTACAGTCAGAGACTGAGAGTGAATAAGAATTGGAAAAAAGCTAAAAGGATATAAATTGAATGCAAAATCTCCATGGACTGTAATATGTGCCTTCAGTACAACTCCTGATTGCCTAAATGTTTACTTTCCAAATGGAGGGCTTTATTTTCGTATAATGTCTCCTTGCAAACAATCTATTTTATTGAGCTTAATAACTCATTCCAACACATCACTGTATCACATATGCCTCGATGACTAATATTATACCTCCACGTATTCAGCAGAGAGCTATTTCAAAGATTAGCCAGGCAGTTTTTTTGTATCATTTAATCTGAAGATGAATGGAGATGCTGACAGTAGCAGAATGCTTTTGAACGACATCATTATATCCAACAGATATGATGATCTTTTCAGTGAATGACTGCAATATTTTCATCATATTCGGAGATGTGTGGTTACTTGCTTCACTCAAAACAAATTGGAAGAAATCGTACACTAGATTCTCCACTTCTGAATTTTGATAATATGAAGGAAAGATGAGAAAGTGATCCTAAAAGTTTTGCAACTCACTGATACAAAAAGTTCAATGACTATAGAAGGTCTGTCATATACAGCTGATTCCCAACTGAAGCAGCAGTTTCCGCAGGTCTTAGAGTCTTTCTTTGATGAACAAGAAAAGCAAGACGAAATGATTAACATCAATGTGATCACTGTGTACGATGAACGTCATACGATGCCATGCTGATGCCATACTTCATAGTATTAATCATACATTTTCTTACGCTTTCACAAGATGTCGTCTCCACTATTAAAAGAAAAGAAAATGCAGATGTTCACTATATATATATATATATATATATATATATATATATATATATATATATATATATATATATATATATATATATATATATATATATATATATATATAAATATAAAACCCTATCCAGACTAACTTGCATCGGAAGACATTTTTAAATACTGCATAGTCGATCGTACCAGAGGAAAACTCATTAATGAAAATTTTTAGAGAAAATCCACGTTTTTTTTTTAGTCGGAAATGAAAAGAGAAATTGTTAAATATTTTAGCAAAAAGCCCCAAACGTTTAATGATGCTTGAGTACCACTTTTGCATTGCTCTCTGCAAAATCTCGGTGAAAAAAGACACGGTGTTGTGGGGGACCAAACACCTACAGTACAGTATGGTACTCACGTGTGCAGGTATTCCGAATGACGGTTCTAATGTGCTTATGTGTTATCCTAGCACCACTGAAGGTTCTAAAATAATCCAGAAGATTTTATTTCAAAGTAAATACCATGAAAGTACAATATCACGAAAGTCCCTAGAAACATATAATCCAATTGAATTATTTAAATGTCCACGTCCTTGAATATTTTCACAACAGTTCAGTAAAGTAGTGCCTATTTAGAATAAATGAGTTTCCCTCTCTGCACTTTCAACAAGAAAATTATAAATGAATCAAATTTCCTTTCACGACTCTGACAAAAGCTGAATATAACTGAAGAGTCCTAACGCTGTGCTTTAATTCCCTTATATAGTCATTTTATGCGTATCAAATAAACAACATCTGAATCTCTAAAACGATTTCAGAACAATAAAACCATTTTTCCCTTGCAAAATGTCTTGGTCGTCGACAATATTTTTATTTATTATTATCCAAACAGCAACTAGGACGTGGATGATACCTCTATAGAACAAATGTACTCCTAAGATCTCGCTATGTTGACATGACCAACATTCTGTTACGAGTCTGTGCTCTTAAAATAAGTAACAGAAAAGAGTGAAGACAACAATCTTTGTAAAATTTAACAAATAATTTATTTCCCTAGAATACAAAGTGAAAAATGAGAAAAAAAGAACTTTACGGTGTTGCGAATTAAATCCCAAAATAATACAAGAATTAAAGATACAAGTCCTAGTAATAAAATGTCCTGAATAAAATTCAGTTCAAGTTCCGAAGAGATCCAAAATTGAAGGCGATGACGTATCTGTTATAGCCTACGAAGTAATGATATGTCAACAGTCTCTTGTTGAATCACAGAAATATTATTCCAGGTTTGAATTCAGTAAAAATTCCAGTGAATGTCTTTATCCAAACATTTGGTAAGAGCACTTTTGTATTTCCAGAGAAAATAATAACTTGAATTCAATAATTTGAAGAAAATAAAATTCAGCCCAAACTGGTCACAACATAATACAACTTAGAGTGCTAGCTGATAAAGCACGACTGTTAAAATCCTTACAGTCACAAGATAATGTAGTTCTCTGCTTGACCTCAGGTCACAATTAGTATTTTCTAAAAACAACCAGTACCTAATGGAAAATAACCTTCTAGAATGATCTAATGAGCCTTGTTTATTTACAACATAATAGCCTACAAAATTCACTTAGGAATCTCCAAAATCCTGACCCTGATCAACATATGTACTCCTTCTTTATTTACCTGAATAATAATCCTGGTATTATGCTTATACACATAGAAAATAATGAAGCAATTATTAGCTGTTTACATAAGTGAAAAAATAAACAATAAAAAAGTCAATCAGGGCAAGCAGAAATGGACTCAATTTTGGACAAGGTCAAGTCCAGCAAACAATGTTACATTACAAAAACATGTAATGAAATACAAAAAATTTAAACCAACAGACAAACAATTAAATATACATAACAATTCATAAAATGCGTGGCTTACTTGACCGAATTAAGTGTTGATATGAAATTGTGAATCGAACTTTGGGAAATGTACATACATGTAATCTTTTTACTACTGGCCAGCCACAGAATTAAAGAACTTAAAACAAAATTTCATTATCCCTATCGACTTAAATAAAATTATATTATAAATTAATAGTTGATACAGATATCCGTAACAACATACATACATACATACATACATACATACATACATACATACATACATATTGTTAAGTATATCTATAATTTTTGTAAATCCTGGTGAATGTTTATCTTTAATTTTTGTTATTTTTATTCATAACTGTAAATCACAGTTATTATCTTTAGTTAGATTTTGCCTACTTGACTAAGGTGTTTTTTTAGGAATATTAAAAGCGTAAGATTTACGTAGGATCTGTAACTAGATGCTTACGCACGTCTTAACAGTTACTAATAAAAAAAATTATTAGTAAACAGGTTCACGAGGTTCGGCCTTTTTCCCATTGGACAGATTGGTCACGTGGTATCTTAGAATTAAATTAATTCTTAATGGATGAGTTAGATCACATAAATAGGTATTTTGAAACATTAGAATGAGTAGTATGATCTGTAACGTGGGGCTATGTTGTGAAATATAGTCGTAATAGAAGATGCGTATAATGAGAGAACTGTACAATCACATTTCATTCCTGTATTTGGAGTCATTCTTATTTCTTGTGTTCTTCTTGTAACATCAGTTCTGGGGACATGTTTTTGTGTTGTACTTGGATATTATTTCAGAGGCAAAACGTTTGTTTAGACTGTTCAGTGGAAATAGAAAGTGCTCAGTTGGACTATAATATTATTTTGGAACTGTTGTGAATTATTCAAAGGAGTTCTGGACAACGCCATTTTTACGGAGTCATAATTCTTGGCGGACTGGTACATAACTAGTTTTGAAATTAAAACGGAACTTTGCATTCTTCTGGACCGTCAAAGAACTTTCCCAGGATTATTTTGGATTCACTTCATAATACTGTAAGTTCCTATCACATTTTCACATAACACTGATAATAAAATTGTTTGTTAAGTTTCACAAAACTTGATGGTTTTGCTTCTTCTGTTACTTTGTTTATGACCACAGAGTCGTAACAAATACATACATGTATACATACATACATGTATACATACATACATACATAAATACATACATGCATACATACATACATACATACATACATACATACATACATACATACATACATACACACATATCTTAACGATCACGTTTACTCATCCATCAGCAACCTGTTGAATCCTCGCACCCCATCCGATCTCCGGCAAATTTCCTGCGTAAATGTCTTGTATATGACAGTTACCTGCCTTTGGCTGTTAGCGGCTAGTTGTTTCCTAAACAAATGATGGTTTCTCGCTGCCTTAAGCGTCACTGTCGAGTGTCTACATTGACCTCTGTATCCATGCGACTAATTATTTGCTTGACCAGGTAGACATTGATTAGATAAGTGTGTGTGTGTGTGTGTGTGTGTGTGTGTGTGTGTGTGTGTGATTTAGATTTCTAACGTAGCTTTAACAATTTTTCAGTCATATCGCTACGATGTCTGCAGTGTGACAGTTTATAGTGATGTCTAGCACAGGGGTATCGTGCCGCAGATATGTGGCATGATGTCCCACCCAGTCACAATATCCTTACACCAGGCCGACCAGTCCTAACACTAACCTCTTAATGCTGAGCGCCAAGCGAGGCAGTTGTTAGTACCATTTTTAAAATTCTTTGGTATGACTCGGCCGGGGTTCGAACCTGCGACCTCCCTCATCTGAGGCGGAAGCTCTAACCACTAGGCCACCGGAGCGGTCGATAAGGGAATATCATTTGAATCGACGCACAAACATTTCTTGGCTATTGGACAATTCGGCCCAAAGACAATTCTTCCCAACTTGGACCGAAAATAAAACAATTCGTTCCAGCTTGAAAGACAATTCGTCCCAACTGCAAAGACAATTCGACCCAACTTAACAATACAACTGACAATAATTTTAACAAGTATTTCTTCTGCAAATAAATACTCAGTAAGATATATATATATATATATATATAT
>JAECUM010025523.1:0-15747 GCA_016617855.1 Megalonaias nervosa
TATATATATATATATATATATATATATATATATATATATATATATATATATATATACTATTTGCTAAATAAATCATCGAATATGACTTAATTACTTAGTTCAGACAAGATTTATATCAATTTGTAAATTGCACTGAGGCATACTTGAAGAAAATAATGATTAGAAAATTGAACAATTTAGTTCTGCCGAAGTACAGCTGGATTTAACGAACAAATTATAAAGAATACTTGAAGAAAATAATGATTAGAAAATTGAACAATTTAGTTCTGCCGAAGTACAGCTGGATTTAACGAACAAATTATAAAGAGACGCAGCAAGAAGGAAGAGAAAATGAGTACAGAGAATTTCAACACAAGACCTGGGAAGATACTGAACTTGTATAAAGTGATTGCTGTTATTGAAATTTTATTTATCAAATTTGAGCAGTAAATTAGCCAAAGTACATAATGGGTGTTTGACAGTATTGAATATTTGACATTGCACATAAATACAAACCATTCAGAGACCTATGTACAAAGTGGATGTTGACAGGATTAAATATTTGGCACTGTACATAGATAAATACAAACCATTCAGAGACCGAAGTACAAAATAGATGTTGACAGGATTGAATATTTGACGTTAAACATAGATAAATACCAAACACTCAGAGTCCAAAGTACAAAATTGATGTTTTACAGGACTGGATATTTGACATTGCAGATAGATAAATACCAACCACTCAGAAACCAAAGTACAAAATTGATGTTTGGCATGATTGAATATTTGACACTGCACATAGATAAATACCAACCGTTCAGAGAAAATTCACATATAGATATGCTAGAATTGGCTGATAGCGAAGATGATTGCATTAATGTACAATAAACTCACAACAGATGGTTCTTTTATGCTACTGAGTACAATAAACTCACAACAGATGGTTCTTTTATGCTATTGAGTACAATAAACTCACAACAGATGGTTCTTTTATTCTATTGAGTACAATAAACTCACAACAGATGGTTCTTTTATGCTATTCAGTTTTAAGTATTCTCAACTAGAATGGCTATAAAGCATCAACTATAATTTGAACAAACACTCAGTTGATTTAACCGACGACCTTTAAAATTTAAGATTTTAAAAGAATTTGATATATCTGAAAATGTGTATGAAATACTAGAAGGTGTAGAGAGTAGTATCGAGAGATACTATACGAAGTCTCATCGTGTACCGAGACAGATAAAGTTAAAGCAATGACAAATTGCTATATTCTTTTCAGGCGTTGATACTATGTAGAAAGATTACAGATGCTATGTAAAAAGATGACAGATGCTAAGAAGAAAGATGACAGATACCATTAAGGTTAGTTTCTAGCCATATTAATAAACACAAATATAAACAATTCATATGTAAAGCATGTTTTAATAATTTAATACACCAGAAATAGTTATGATTAACTCATCACGTTTAATGCTGAAAAGGGATCAGTTGTAAAAGTTAAGCATGTTTCTCAGTAAAACGTTGCATATGATGTTTATTGTGATTCGGGAAGTACCATTGTACTGTGCACTAATTTTCATTCGCCACAACAATGTAATAGTGATATTTATCAAGCAGATATATATCGGAATGAAAAAACAGCAGAGCACGTTCATTCAGAAGTTTTCATGTATGTCATGGCAATACACAAATCTTATAAAGCAAGTATTTCAGATGAACTGATTGCATTCAGGTCTTTTACCTGTAGTTAGACAACTAATTAAGATTATCAAAATGCAAAATCTATGATGTTGAACGCGATGAGAAAAATCATTTAATTTTAAAAAGTGAGTGTCATATTTGTATTGAAAATTTAAAAAAATACAGGTAGTTTGAGACAACGATCATTTGGCCACGTAATAACAGAGGTCCTGATCATGGATACTGTCATTAGATTTTAAATACCGAGATTATATCCCTTTGTTGATTCAATACATGTCTCTATAACTGCAGTTTCTTTTTCAAAACGGTATTTTATTAAGCAAAGATTTCAGAGTTGACAGTTCATGAAGAATGGTAAGGACAAAAAATCTACGAATAGAACAAATTTTTTTAAAAGCAGTTGGCTAAGTATTTAGGTAATAACATATTCGTTGAGACATTTTGGGGAAATAAAGCCTATAGTTTATAATAGGTAAGACAGACTGTCATACGGATATATAAATAGTTTCGACAGGATTCAAGAAACAGCTGTACCAATCCAAATACAATTTATATTCAGTTGTAAATGATTCAAACGTACTCAGTGACGACTAACATTTCTTGGTCTACACGGATATTATGTAAACAGTGATAACGTACTATAGTGTGACATATTCGAACAATTCATGAATGTCCCTATATAACACTACAAATGTAACCCAACACATTATTTTAGTGAATCTGGATTAAGCCCAAGATGCCAATAAAGATAAAACTTTGACAGACTGTGTTATGTTTCTGAAGCGGAATTTGCTTAGGACTTAGTGTGAAAACACATAGATAAACACAAAGAAATAACTGCTGATATGCAAACGAAGATGGTATAAAAAGAATTATAGCAGGTATAAGAAGCCCAAAGGAAAATCGCTAATTATCTATAATTTATTATTTCTGTCTTCTTCATTGAAAACTATAAGTTATTTGTCTCTCAATGGTGATGTATTTAAAAAGAGCTCTAACATTTCCATCTGACCAGGACTACTAACTTTTCATTCATTCATGATAATAGACTTTGTAGAAATATATGACAGATCATTACTCAAAATATACATACACATCACTTGGAATTTTCAAAGTCAGCCATCAAATCACTCCATTTCTTTAGCAACATTTTCATCTTTGGTTTGCCAGATTTCATATTGGCAGCTTCTAAATTATAGGTAAACATCAGTTCAGAACACAATTCTTGAAAAGTTTGAATTTCACTCCAGAACTCTTTGATAATAATACAATTGCAAAATATATGCACTTCTTGTTTCATCGTCATGATTACAAAAAAAATATCATGTCTTGTCATCAAAATAACATATTTTGAAGAGAAACAAAGCAAGAAAGTTGTTTGATTTATTTTATATTAAAGTCACAGTATCTTTGTATCTACCTTAATTCTGCATGGAATTCAGTATACTTCTTTCCACCGATCGTGGGCTTTTATTATATCATATCTAGCCGAATATTTCTCTTGCTCTCTGGACTGTTGAGAAAGGGTTTGACAACGATATCACATATCATTCTACGTCCATACTGAATCTTTAATAACACTTACGCACTGTTAGGAACAAAATAGCACAGCAAATATTCTTCTGGTTTTAGTTTTAGATTTAAAATGTTTTGTAGAACATTTCAAACTAAAGAAAGCGCTATCAGAGGTAACAAAATCGAGTACCTCGTACACATTATTAAAAGTAAATAAGAATCAATGAAAAAGTGCTAAATAATGTATGCAAAATTTTGACAATAAAGACATCTACAACATTGTTCTATTTTCGATAATTATGCTTCCATTTTTCGCGAGTACTTCCAGCCTGACAACTAAACACTTCCGTCTTCTCCCAAATTTGAAATATATTAAAAAAGGCATGTTTAATAATTGGACAAGACTACTGCTGTGATACGCTTTTAAAAATATATAACAAAATTTTATTACTTTGGGAAGAAAGTAATCTATTATATTGTGCAAGCAAATAGATTAAAAGTCAGTATTTTATAGAAGATATCTTGAGGGATTCCACAAATATATAGTATAGAAACTCCTCAAAACTTGTTTGTTCCAGAATTTTAAAAGCATATATAGCGTTATTTACATAGTGCTAAATGTCTTGTAAACAGTTAGCGGATTATTGTTTTCGTTCTAAGAAACTGTTATGCATCGTTTCTGAATATCACCTGGTCCTGCCACATTTAGAGGCATTATTTTAATAATTTCCTTGTTTTATTATAAGCCATACGTCATCAGTTATAAGGCATATCATGCACGGATTTGATAGGGACCAGAGATGATGTACAAATTAAAATGTTTAAAAACATTGCCGACTGAATGATCAATCAAAGAAGAGCATATGGTGAACAGTTTCTGAGAGAAACATTGAAATGAAAGAAATATTACGCAATGAAAACAAATCATAGAAAATAGAAACAAGACCGAAAAGGTTAAACAGAAAAATATATGAAACATACTCTTCTACCGATAGGAACACAGGCAGACTCGTAGTAAAGTCACAAACACGAAAGCATTTTATAAATGTTTCCTTGACAAAAATAAAAGACAAAGGTTTCTTTTCCAGTTTCTTAACCCAATAACATATTTTTTAATATTATCCTTATATTTAAGTTGCATAAATAATCTTTAGTGGAGCTTACCCATTATTTGAGAAGAAAATACAGTGAGTTTAAAAAGGAGCCAAAACCTTCAATTTCGCAATACGATACGTATATTCGTAACGCCCTTGCATCATCGTAATGCGTACTCGAACTAGTAGTAACTTGTATCTTTGTGAACAATATATAATTACACACATACATACGCACGAATACACATTTGAAACCTCCTCCTGACCGTGTCAACATGTATATGGTTTTCGTTACCATTTTTATTCAAGATGTATTATACCAGCTTAGCTGCCTTAACAATGTATTTGCTTTTTATCGTTTCCGAGATGTGGCTCGAAGTAACACCGTCCTTTTAAATATTATCTCTTTGAATTTCTTCAGTGATGTCACAACACCGTCCTTTTAAATGTTAGCTTTTTGAATTTCTTCAGTGATGTCACTTATTACAATGATGGTGCGTTGTAACACTGTAGGTCCAATTTGGACGTTTTTCATATTCAAATTAGTTGTTTAACTGTGATTTTTTTTGTGGTGCTCTTTCCTTTCTAATCCTGTTTTAGTGATCAATAAAAATCCACGTGACTGCACTTTTAAGCGCCCTACATTTCGAATGCGGTGTTGTTGCAGATGTGGTACAATATACAAAAGATATTCTTTAGTACTTCTATCTAAACGCAATCTTCTTCACAGGAACAGATGCTGTTGTGCAGCAACTCCTGCCCTGTTGCAAAATCAGCGACAACATTGTGTGTTTTTTGACGCCTCTTTTATTTTAATGGAAAACTGTTTTTCCGACTCTCAACAGTTAAATGAGTGATCATATCCTTCCAGTTTGACACGTACGTATATTTTATTCTTATCGTCTTCAAAATCTTTATAACAGTGCATATATCATCCTGTTTCTCGTACTGACACACCTCTTGTTGGTAAAACATGTCCTTCCACCTTCAAAGTCCTTGAAAGTGTTCCAGTTTGTAAACAACCAGTACATCTAATATTATTTGACTGATTTTGAATATTTTTCGTTAAGGTAGGAATATATTCCTTTGTAAATATTCTTTAAAAGTTCTAAGAATATTACAAACCAATCAGATTGTTCCATTCTTTTCATCTGTTTGTATTCCTCCATTCAACCAGATTAATGTTTATTGGCGTGCAATGCGTGTTATTGAATCCGTAAAGTATCTTTGGCAAAGCGTTACCTCATTTTCTGGATTGATTTTGAATGAAATTCTTGCACATTTTAGTCTCAAAGTTCTGTTAATCCTTTAAACTACAGATGATTCTTTCGTCAGAGTAAGTCAACAAGTACACATAGTTTTCTTTATCATATAAATTCTTAACATTTTTGTTGCATGACTCTTTCCTTTGCAAACTGTATCTTCTTAGTATATCTCCTCTTTTAAGATTTCTCTGGTTGTTTCGTTCATGACTGAAATTTGTATCTGAAGATATCTTCATTTCCAGTAATTTGAATCAGTATCACTATATTACGGCTATTTTGTTGTATGTTATTTGTATGATAATAACCATATTTTTAAACCATCCAAACCTATCACATTATCTCTTGATCCGGAGATTGTTGTTTTTATGTTAAACTAATTAAATATTTATATCACATCTCTGAAAATTGTTGAATATATCACGTAGTACCTTACTGATATTTTTATGCCGAACGCTACAGTTTATTTCTTGTCTTTTGTGTGTAAATATTTAAATTCTCATTAGTATTAGCTATCATGCACTAATTCGGAAGTGGGCCAGAAATCTTATTCCTACGCGGCTAAGAAACATTTTCTAAACACTCAGTCTTGCGTGATTGTATCTCTTCTTCTTTGTTTCAATCATGTTTTTCTTAAGACTTAATTTGCAAGGATCACATCGACTAAAGATAAAGTATTCCCAGTTAGTGTAGGATAATGTCTAAACAGTATTATTACATGTAGAATATATAGTACTATGCATTTGCCCCATCTCATTAAAAAACTTGTTTGTTAGTAGATATGTTGCAAAGTAGTCGTCTGAAGACATCATAAGTTTGAGCATTTAGGGGGTAAAACATCTACTACTCCAATCATTCTCATTTAAATCAATAAATTCGGGACTCCGTGTTCAATTTTATGATGATTCACCAAGTTTTAAGATTAACGTCTTGTAAATTCTTTTACATTCTCATGACAAGTGAAAGAGATATCGATACTTTATTCCAAACTCTTTTACATGATCAACAAAAAGAAACCGTGGAGAACATATAAGTATTTTCATGTTCTATTTGAACCGATGCGAACTTGAGTAAAATTGCAAAATAATCAAGAGAAAACTAAATGGCATACTGGAACATTTCCACTATAGTTGTCATTAAAACCGCAAAGCTTTGTTTCACTAGTGCACGTTATGATACATACATGTGTGTACCATGCTACGCTTCTAAACATGTCCGTGTAAATGAACTAAAAGGTTAATGGAGGTCACTGGAGCTTGAAATTTTGATCACATTTATCAAGATCTGACTGAAGTTGACAATACTCCTCGTAAATATGTTTACAAAGTTAAATATTTCGTTTGGTAGTAATTTCTGGGAATATGGGTTAAACGCAAAGTTTCACACAGGGCACATCAACCTTGTTTTGACTAAAGGGTGTATTACTACTCAAGAGAAATCTACATATAAGCTTATTTATTGTTTGTATATTCAGTACAAGCAATAGTATATGAGAAACGACACAAACGCAAACCTTAATCTAGATAAAATGGGCGGACAGGAAGGCAAGAATGCATATCAAAATGATCTAGTTTTCACTTGTCGTTGTAATGTTCACCATGAAACATTTTATACCAAGTCATGCGACAAGCGTTAGTGTATGAGAAAATGACAACGCAAACCCTAAACTTGGTGTTGGTTTCGGATTGACTGTTGGACAGACGAACAGAAAACATTAATAAGCCGAAATCGCTTTGCTATCTGGACAAACATTCAGGATTGAAAGCTGTTATTCACGAATGTTCCTCGATGAGAGTATTATATCGCTAATTGATTGCGGATCATGACTTTAATTTCTCAATTTCACTATGTGGTAGGTTGATTTGTCATTTCAACATTGGTTCCTTGAGCCAAGAAACTTAATCTTTTTTGTATTAAAAAACAAATATTGTTACAAAGAACATTTTTGTTCTTTGAAACAATTCTTTTCCTTTCTCATACAAATTTATTCCAAAAGAATAGAGGGGAGGGGTGAAGATAATATCTAAGGAAGTATAATTGAAAATCGGCATAAATTAGCTCGCTTTCATTTTTAGTTATGTAGTATTTAGATCTAATGGATAATTGATGGATACATTTAATCACCATTATAACAAACCTAATTCCGTCACCAGTGTTAAATGATGGATGCAGTCAGACGCATATCCATCTGTGATGTTAAACTTCAATAGTTTGCTGATTTTTTGATTGTTTTTCCGATGAATGCAGAGTTTTACCATACGCATGTGTATATATAGTTATGTTTTGAAAAATTTCTCTGAACGATAAACTTCACAAAAATACATAAAAATTTAAAATTTAAACGGAAACAATTACATTTTCTGTAAAACACCAGAGTCAATTCAAATAAGACAAATCAATTTAATACTTTCCCAAATAATATTTGCCCATTATGCTGGAAAGATACTTATAAATAATATTATTTTATTTATGAACTTCCCTAGAAAAATGACGTGATCGTCCTTTCACACCTTTGTAAATGACCTAGAGATATTCATACTAAACATCTGCTGTCAACAAATCTGGTCATAAATAGTTTGTATGACATTGTAATTTCCTTAGATCTTACCTGTATGCGTGATTTTCTTTGTGTGTTTCTCCTGTCCGTTATTATTGATCCATTCATACATCGTGGCCTGCTCTGTTTTGAACCTGTGGCAGTGTATAGGATCCTTGCAATGCAAATGTACAATACTGCAGCCAGCAAGAGAGGGATCATATAAAACACAATTAAGTCTATCATGTAGTATGCAAGGTACTCGTTACGTTTTAGTCTGAAAGTGCAGGTCTCGATCACACCAGATGTCCTGTGGTAAAGGTCGATTTTTGTTAAGCCTATCCAAGGGGAACAGTAAAGAATGCTAAACACCCAGATTCCCAGAATTATCTTTTTTGCCCTCTCTACGGTGCACATTGTATGGGCTCTAATTGGGTGACAAATGGCTATGTATCGTTCCACTGTGAAGGCAGTAATGGACAGAGATGATGTGTCTACACCAAGATATTGCAAAAATATTAAAATAGAACACATTGCCCTGCCCCATGGCCAGTGATTAACTTGAAAGAAAGTTTCAGGAATGCCAGGAAGAGTTGCCGAGAGCAATACTAAGCAATCAGCCACTGCCAAACTGATAAGGTAGCAGTTGGTAGTAGTCCGCATGTTTGTGGTTTGCACAATAACCACAATTATTAAAATATTCCCGATGAATCCGACAAGAAAAATGAAGATGTTTAGAATTACAGAAAATACTGTATAGACAGTAGTATAATATTGGTCTGGTTCAAGTAGGGTCGTGTTTGCGTTGTCATTTAGAAGATTCGTTTCGTTTCCTGGAATATGCAGCTTTGGGTCAGACTCACTCAAATTTCTATTGTCATAAATAAAGCCACCACACAACGATGTATTCATCATCGTAACAAGTTACTGAATCCAATTGTCTCATACAGACGATGGCACATAATTTAGCAAATATCGAAACACAGAGTTTGTTTCAGTTAATGTTATCTCTTAAATTAAGCTGGCTTCAAGAGACGTATATACATCTTGTCCCAGAAATATATTAATAGTGTTTTCCTCCTGTTATACTATTTTCTTTTGTGAGTGGATTTTAGCATTGTAAATGGATACCTGAAAAGAAAGAAAAAGATAATATACGATTTGCTTGAAATATAGATAGAACACATTTTCAATTCTTGCTGAGCGAATTTGCATGCATATATATATATATATATATATATATATATATATATATATATATATATATATATATATATATAGATAGATAGATAGATAGATAGATAGGTAGATAGATATAGATAAGCATGATAGACTGTTATGTTTATCTATATTTCTCGTAACTCTTGGTGCATGACTGTATCTATATTAAGTAATTTTTTTCATGACTGTTCAGTGTAGAGATTATCTATAAAGAAGATGTTACATAGCTAATTTTATACACGGGTATTGCTTCTATTTTAAGATATTATGTTGCCTGTAGATTATGGTAAGTAATTATTGGCTGGGTTGGTCAGGTGGGTCCTTAGATAAATTAAGTGATTTAGCATTTAGATGGGTTTGGTCACGTGAAGAGTTACTTTGAAATATTAGATTGAGTAGTAAGATCTATCACGTGGGATATGTTGCAACATAGACTTGTGATAGACCCTTGAAGGTGTATATTAGGAGAGAACTGAGCAACGAAAGTAATTCCTATTTTGGATTCTTTCCTGTTTCGGATTACAATTTCATATGTGAAAATCAGTCTGCAGATGTGTTTAATGTTGGGTTAAGATAACGTGAGAGGAGACGTTTGCTGGTATTATTCATTAGAATTTCAAAGTATTCATCGGACTAGAACATTATTCTGGGAAGACTGTGAACTATTCTTCTGGGCAATACCGTTGTGATGCATACATTCGAGGACTTGAAACAGAGTTTTAAAGATTTTTTGGATTTACTTCATAATACGGCTGATCCATAATTAAGAAATGTGTGCAAATAATTTCACTTTTGACCTTTTGGGTAGATTTCCAAACTTTCGTAACTACGTTCCATTGCAAAACATTCCTGTGAAGTTTCTGCACCTAACGTTTGTTGAACAGGTGTGCATAAACCCCCTATTACAAACATAATTCCATAAAACATTTGAAAAAATTTTGTTTGTATTAATTTTAACGCGCCAAATTTCACTGGAACATATAGACCCTGGTCATGTTTTGACACAGAAGATATAACTACATCATCTGGGAATAAAACAATAAACGGCTGTAGCGTACTTATGTGTTCACTGTTAATAATTTCCTCTACAATATTAATAATAAACATGGAAAATAAAAAGGGCGAGAAACACTCTCCCTGACTTACACCAGTAACACATACAAATTCTTCCTACAAAGTATTATTAAATCTCACTCTGTTTTTGATATTTTCATACAGTACAATAAAAAATAATTTACCTCTCATTTCGAATTCAAATAATCTGCACCATTATAGCATCAAATTCTTTAAGAATTAAGAATCAAAATTCTTAGTAAAATCAAATAATCATAGAACAGTTATCCGTTTAGAAAATCTGATTTAATATAATGAGTTATCAATCCGCGCAATGTGAAAATGTTATCAGTTGTGGATACAGATTTCCTACAACCAATCTGAGCTTCGAAAACGCTTGGTAATCCTCCGCCCAGTGAACGAGTCTATAATTTAAAACCTAATAAACAGTATAACAATGACATTAGAAAGGTTATATTCTTTTAATATTCTATGTTATCTTCAGAACCGCTATTACGGATAGATATAACATTGTACTTTTACCAAATGCCTGGAAAACAAGGATTGATAATAAAAATAAGAATATATAGTTGATACGGTTCTATGACATCTCTGCCATATAATAAACATTTATTAAATAGATTTTCGGGGCCACATTTTTTGAAAAATTTCTTTAATTGCGCGTTCTCATTTTTCTAGCTAAATGTTATTTGTTTGGCCGGCAATAAATCTTCCTCGACAGTTCTTAGTATGTGCCGTATAGTATAAATGTATCACAATCAGATGTTTTCTATTTTCTTCTGATTCATTTTCTTTCTGTATTCAGTTAGATATTTATCAAATCCTTTTCGGTTACTTTTACATCAAGCGAAGACAGAGTCGAACTCAACGATCTATTCTTATGCACAATTGACCAAAGGCATTAAAAATAACAAGCATTTAAAGTGTTGTTAGAAAGCAATTTGAAATATCAATACTATTTATATATCAAATTTTGGTCCGCCCATGGCGCATTAATGTGCACATATAAATATTGCTTCAACATTAGGTTATATACCGATACAAATATTAATAATCTCAATCTTCTAAATGAATTCAGCATCACGCATTTCATCTAAATCCTCTATACTTTCCCATAGATCTCTCTCTTTCTCTCTCATCCATAATAATGAGAACACGGCGAAGCATGTGGAGTGAAATAAAAGAAAGAAAACTAAACTTTCACCAAGTAACCTACTAGAACCCGGGACTTCGTAACGTTAGGTGTACACGTTCTATGGGATTTTCATATAGTGTTCACAATACCAGTGATAAAAAGAGTTGCAAATAGCATGTTAAGATTTGTATGGCAAATTTATTTGTAAGGAGGAATACATATTCTGTAATCTAGTTATTGATTTGTTTTTGTCTTTCTGCATGTTGTATAAAGCCATTAAAATGGGTCTGAAACATTATTTAATATAATAATGTCCCAAGGCCACTCTTCCCTCCTCAGTCTTTCTTTTTCATTGTGTGAGTTGATAAGGCAGCAGACTAATCGACCAATAAAGTTGCATTGAAATGGACAACATATAAATGCTTTTATGGTACGTCCCCCAACCCCACCACTCTCTCTCTCTCTCTCTCTCTCTCTCTCTCTCTCTCTCTCTCTCTCTCTCTCTCTCCTAGAAAGATACCAGCGAAAATCCGTTAAAACACGAGTGTGGCGTACTTTCGTCTGTGTCATGTGACAATGTCTCTGGACCTATGAATGATGGCAGAATGTAGCCACAGGAAGCAATGGAAAAGGGAAAGTGGGAAAGTTAGAAATGGAAAATATAATTTGTATGTTAATTAAATAATAATTATGACTCAGATAACTATAAATACATTTAAAAGTTTGAATTGCGTCGTGCTGGTTCCTCGGCTTAGTTTTTATTTCCGTCTAGATTCTATATTAATTGTCATGTAAAAGTCAGAGCGTTCATTGTTCAAGTAGTTAGATGTGCTATGTACGCAGTGTTACACAATCTGAAAGTTACAGGATTTGATGTGTCATAATGACCTAGCACATACAGAACCTTGCTAATAGTAGAGCGTTTAATAACTGTTGGACTGTAGTTTGCACTAGTTTGATTACTATTTTAGCAATACAGTTTCTATTAATTAGTCATGTACTTCTTCATAAGTTTACATCCCTTGTCGTTAATACAGATTACTTTAGTTATACCCATTTATGAATGTATGAGGTCTAGTATCAATGAAAAAAAAATAGCAGAGAAGAAACGAAGACAGGAAAGATAAATATAAAGGGAAACAAATGTTTGTATATATGTACAAAGGAGCACGCGTACTTCTTATTCATGGTGATCCAGTTTGTGACACATTTGTGTTTGAAATAGATCCGTGTAATAGTTGCACAAAACTACGGGTAAAATATCCCGTGACATTAAAATGGTATTAAATAAATAACTGGCAGGTGAAATTTAATTCACATTTCTCATCATACGTCAATAGATATTCGACAGAAGATTACTAAATCAATAGTTTGCACAATAAACATTCACTATCAGTCCCAGTCACACTCATTTTGTTCATATTCTCGCAAGAATTGTATGCGGGTGAAAAAAGCCCTACTAACTGGAATTTTATTAAAATTGCAATGGGAGGTTGTTGGTTTTTCTTGGTAAAGTTCCCACACAGTTCCCAGTTGCAGTATCCAGTATTGTTCCTTTTCCACATAGTTCTCAGTTGCAATATCCAATATCCGGTATCGTTCCTTACGCGAGCGTTTTGTATCGGTCCACCACGGGTTATACGCAATCGTTAGCATGACAAAAGAATATGCCGAATGGGAAGTTACGTTTGAGTGGTTGGCGAGTTTCGTGTTGATTTTGTTGCGAAATCAGCTCTTAGGTTATTCATTCCTTGTCTACAATCAATGATTTCACCAACGGATTGAGTATTACGTGTTTTGCATGTTAGGAGAGATATTATATTTTTGGTTCGACATTGTAACGCCAAATGATACAAAACTAAATTTTGTCTATGCTTGTCTTTGCAACTGTATGTACTTGAATTTGTGGTTGTGTGACCTAAGTTACCTTAACACTTATCGGACGGTCCTTGAGATTTTTAAGTCTACGGTACGCAACCATATGAACTTCTTGTGATATGCATTTTCCATCTCATGCCAACGCTTCATGAATGACTTGTTGCAAGGTGGGACATTCTGTGAAAGGCAGTCAAAGGGATGCGCTTGTGGGCCTTCTGCATATCATATTTCAAGAGGACATTTCTGTCAAGGAGTCTATTTTGTTTATAGCCTCTCATTTTAAAGGTCACCTGATTGGAGCATATGCATTAGGTCTGAACTCACAGGCTGTGAGGAAGATTTTTTATTGCGTGTTTGGGGTGAAAGCCGATCTGTAGTAGACACTGGTGAAAGTCACTTGATTATTAATAGAGATAAGTTATTTTATGATCCAGGAAGGTAGATTGATTATCTAAAAACAAAACGAGCCAGTGCTATGCCTCTGGCGTAAATTTACACGTAGGATGGAAGTCATTGGATAATTAAAACCTATTTAAAATTTCTCGCCCGTTTCGATCCATTTTGATTATATGCAGTTAATAAATCTCCACAAGCATTAATGATGTACTGGGTACCTATGAGTATTTTTTTCGAGTCTTAAGATGGAAATATTGACATGCGAAGGTGCCATTATATTGCTTGTTACAGTTAATTGATTTGCAAGTAGTGTTGGTTATTGAACACAAACTATGTCAAACTCAAGAACATGGTTTGGGGTGTTGCTGTATAAGGAACTTATATCCATAATGACGAAGATACTCTTGTCTGGAAGGTTAATGTTTGGTGTTTAGTTCATATTTGGTGTTTTTATAGGTATTCAATAGTATCTTATAATTTTAAATCCTGAAGATGATCGGGTTTGGTTTTAGTGGAAAGTGTGTTTCCAGACATTGTAAGATTTCCTGTGTCAACTTTTTGCGTTTACTAAATAGTAAGTAAAACCTCCCTGGCTTAAGGTCAAGCGGTAGGAGGAAAGCCAGTGTTGTTTCATCAATGGGCCCTACGTTGTGCATGTCTTTTAACGTCGGAGGTCAGGTTTTAAATGAGCTTTTTTATATATAAATCGCTCTTGCATTAGCTCCAGAGATATGGTCTGACGTATCCATGACAATAACGTAGGGCTCCTTATTCTGCTGGTCCGATGACAGTATCTTCCATTTCACGCAGTTGTCCAGCTACAGTCTATCATGTTGCATTGAATTGTCTTTATATATATATATATATATATATATATATATATATATATATATATATATATATATATATATATATATATATATATATATATATATATATATTCACTTCCTCTATTCCCAGGACAAGCTCAGCTTCGGATCGGACAAACTCATATTTACAAGGCACTTGCTCGTGGGCTACTCCAAAAGAAATAAGAGAGGGATACAAGATAAAATAAATTTTATGTAACGTCAGTGGCCTGGATAAAATACAGCGGCCGAGTTTGAGCTAATTTACCGAACAATAGTCATGTTCAGTTCCTAATGCTTTATGTTCTGCAAGTTTTTTTACCCTGCTATCTCGCCTTAATACATATATCAGCACCTTGATTTATTGTTTGTATGTAGTGTATTCGGTTTTGCATACCTGACTACAGTAATTGTTTTCATTTCTATGACGTAGTCTGTGTCTAGGTCAGTCTAGCATTTTTCTCGCTCAGACGTTAGAATGTGAATATATATTTACAATTTAAAGTCAGTAATATTTAGCTTATCAGTTACATTGTAACTGTAATATTGTGTAGTTATCAGGAATTCGTTTAGTTTCCGGTCCTAGGTTAGCCCTGGCAGATTGTGCAAATACTGATTATAAAAACCATGGCTTTCCAAAGATTGTGTTGATGCAAATCACAAATTTTATGGTGAGTAGATGTTAGTTGTTAAAAATACAACGTGAGACGTTTCTTTGACATACATGTTTGTGGGCATGAGAGACACTCGTCTCTAACGCCTCTCTTCCCAGGGGATTTTCATCAAAGAGTGACGTTAGGAAAATGTAGCACCCAACAGGCGGCGTTTATATGTTGTTTACATGGTAACTACAGGAGACTTGTACATACTGTTTGGGAAACAATAAAATGGACGAAAATTAGTGTTCTCCAATCATTCGCAAAAGTCGGATTCTTAAATAGTTTGATGCAAGTCGTCGGTTTGAAGGTGACCTCAGGATAATTTTTAGTATAAATATACCATTATAAAAATAGTCTTGATTTAATTCACGCTTCGCCCCCCCCCCCTTTCTCTCTCTCTCTCTCTCTCTCTCTCTCTCTCTCTCTCTTAAAAAAATGTAGCTATT
>JAECUM010025525.1:0-12682 GCA_016617855.1 Megalonaias nervosa
GATGTGTCCCAGGCAGTCTTAGACCTTTCCCCGTGGATTGACCTTACCATGAATGAGGAGTTCCTGGCAGTCATTGACCTTTCCCTTTTTTGGAAGGTTTTAGTCCTTGTCCTGTTGCTTTCTTTAATGTCATCCCAGCAGCAGTTCCAATAGCACCAAGTGCTGCTGCTTTTGCAACAGCTGGAGCTTCAGCGGCTATCAACGCTGGTGTAGCTGCAAGAAGTGGAAATATACTACCCGTCTTGACTGAATCTTTAATGGCGCCCGCAGAAAGATTATGTCGTACCCCATTTATGATCGTTTAGCGCCACTGAAATGCTTGAGTTGACGTTCTGTCAGTAATAGTTTATTTGGACCACCTGCGATCTATTCCGATTTAAACAATATTTTTATTTCACAGTTCCCTTTCGATACTGATTGTAGCTTTTTAATCTGACCAGGAGTCACACTGACACTAACATAATGATATGACATTATAATATCATGATCTATTTAATTGGGGCATCAATGACTCTCATTCGTTCACCAACACCTTCAAGCAACATTGTTTTGTCTGAGACTATAACAGCGATTGTTCTATAACCACCAGCGGGCAGTCTAGCTAAACGAGCTGGATAGTGTATATCAACTACTGACTCTCTGAACAAATCCAGTGTTCCAGTGAGAAATAATAGATCAAATACAATATTATGAAATCCAGCTGAGATATCAGCAAACCAGAATCCACCTTTTGATCACGCCCATGAATGTCATCAACCGATGATAAGAACGTGCAACGTGATTGTTCTCAAAATTCAGCACCATTTCTTCAGAAGGTTCTTAATGTCCATTTATCCTCCAAGAAACTTCACTAACCACAAGCGTGTCAAATACCATTGGATTTGGTTCCTACGTGATTGTTCTCAAAATTCAGCACCACTTCTTCAGAAGGTTCTTAATGCCCATTTATCCTCCAAGAAACTTCACTAACCACAAGCGTGTCAAATACCATTGGATTTCGTTCCTGCAAGTCTCTTCTGGCATTTTCTTGAAATGCGATGAACATATGTCGTGCTGCCTCCACCCCTTATTGTGATGCTATCTGCCATATGAATAACCAAGCATCATTACTTTGAATACTGTCTGCGGTCATAGTCAACCATGATAATGTTGATTTACCACCTTGATTCATACAAAGAGCAACCGTTGTTCTTCGTCTAGCGATGGAGTCATTACTGGCATCCATAGCGAAAGTTTTGTTAGTATTACTTTACTTGCATCAACTGCGTTGGGTCGCCAAATTTCATCATTGTCGGTGGCTTTTCTTACAAGTACCACCGTGTGTATAGCGCCAAATATAACTTTTCTAACATTTCTGCAGAATCAAAATATGTGACAGTGGAATCACACACGAGAACTCTTCATTGCCGTTTAACATTGATCTACGTGAGGCAAATCCTAAGCTGAAAGCGTCATTCAATGATGCAACTGCGTCACCAGCTGCATTCAGTCTCACGTTATTGTTCTCGGGATGATCAGTAGTATCATTGGCGAACATCATTGACGGACCATCTGACCTTGAGTAAATGTACACCACTTCCAGCTACCTTCTCTCTAGTCGACCTTCCGGACCTGTTTGCAAATTTCTTCCGTGACAAAGTACAAACCATCAGAGATAAACTTGACAACACAATTTCAGTTGACTCGTCGTCACCATACAGTTGCGATACAAAATTTCAGCGGCAACCGTTAGCAGCATTTGAACCTGTCTCTATGGATTTAGTACGTACAATCGTGATGAAGAGTGCACCAAAGTCATGTGAACTGGATCCGATCCCGACGTCACTGCTGCTAGAGTGCTTGGATCCAATACTGCCTTCACTAACTGATGTTATTAATACCTCTCTCTCAACTGGCGAATTTCCATCATTTTACAAAACTGCCATTGTAAAGCCTCTGCTGAAGAAACCAACACTCGGCCATAATGATTTAAAGAACTACCGCCCAGTTTCTAATCTGCCATTCATGTCAAAAATCTTAGAAAAAGTTGTTCTATCCCAACTTGTATCTCATCTGAATTCAAACAGTCTTTTTAGCAATGTACAGTCTGCATATCGCCCTTGCCACAGTACTGAAACTACTCTTCTGAAAGTAGTCAATGACCTTCTCTCTGCTTTGGAAGGCCGAAAGATTACAGTCCTCACTCTCCTTGACTTGTCTGCAGCATTTGACACTATAGACCATGATATATTACTTCACCGTCTCCAGCATGTATTTGGCATTCATGATACAGCCTTACTATGGTTCAAGTCCTACTTGGTCAACAGGACACAAATTGTGTCCGCAAATGGAAAACACTCCAGCCCAGTTGAACTATGCTGTGGTGTTCTACAGGGGTCTGTTCTTGGACCTGTTCTCTTCATTCTATACACTCAGCCACTCTCAATTGTCATAGATCATCATCCAGTGTCTCACCAATTGTATGCTGATGACACCCAAATATACAAATCTAGCCATCCAGCTGAAGTTGAAGCTACCATCCAAGGCATAGAGAGGTGCATTTCCGATGTGAAATCATGGATGACATGTAACAAGCTGCAGATGAATGATAATAAAACTGAAGCCATTCTGATTACAACACAAAGACTTTCTCATTCACATCCTTTACCTCAGACAATAAATATCAGCAACACCAACATTAAATTCACACAGTCAGTACGAAACCTCGGTGTCACTCTCGAAGTACTCTCTCGTTGCACCAACATGTCACGAACATATGCAAGGCTGCATATCTTGAGCTGAGACGAATCAGCTCCATTCGCAAGTATCTTTCAGTTGATGCCACTAAAACACTTGTATGTTCCTTAGTAGTTTCAAGACTGGACTATTGTAACTCAATTCTGTCTGGTTCGTCTCAATATCTACTTCAGAAACTTCAAAAAGTTCAAAATACAGCTGCTCGAATCATCCTTAGAGTACCACGATCAGAGCACGCCTCTCCTCTGCTCTCTACCCTACACTGGCTATCCATACGATCCAGAATTAAACACAAAATTTGTTCTCTGTGCTACGTTTCACTGACGGGCTCCAGTCCAACATACCTATCTGACCTCACCCATGTGTACACACCTGCAAGATGCTTATCCTCCTCTTCTGACACTCGTATTCTCATCATTCCCACTATGAAGATGAAATCATATGGACAACGCTCTTTTGCATACCAGGGCCCAGCAACGTGGAACGAATTGCCCACTGCACTTAGACACAAAGACACAGTGATCTCATTCAAGAGCGCTCTTAAAACTCACCTATTTCAACTGCAAGAACAGACTTAAAGACCTAACAATGTATCCTTGCCTTAAATATTTACAGCATATTTTCTGTTTCTACTTTCGTGGTGTTTGTTTTTAATTTTGTAATCATATCATTATATATGTTTTTTAAGTGTTGTCAAATGTTGTAAAGCGCTTAGAGCTTCTAAAGATTAGGCGCTATACAAAGTCCTCATTATTATTATTATTATTATTATTATTATTATCGCTGTATCTTGCAAGACCAAGTATCGTCGTGGCAACATCAACATTTTCGAGACACGATTCAATATTTTTTTCTGTCAATCATGTATGTGACGCTGTTAAATAACGCCATAACACCATTGCTAACAAAACCAGGTCGATCTAAAAGTCCGTACACTGTATCATCTGCTTTCAAAAGTCTACCTTCGATCTCAATGAATTCCTCAGCGGCAGGAAATATCTACTTGTATCCTGAACTTGCAAGTCGATTCTTCCTCGTGCGTTAGGTATACGTGCGTCATAAGAATAATATTGATAATCACGCACCGATTCATCCTTGAGAACTGGTGCGTCCATGTCAAATGCTGGATCAGATACACGTATGAACATCTTTAGTATACTTATTATCGTCTAACACGAAGACCACTTCCTGTTATTAGACTATTAGTTATATTGTTTCTTTTTTCTGATAGGGGTACACCAGCCAAGTCTGCTAGTTTTGATTCGCAACTTGATTTATTTTTTTTACTAATATTTGCAGACATAATTTCGGTGCTAGCTAACTTTTCTGGCTGAGGTCGGACCGCCTGCGGTCTGTGTATTAATCGTAAAAGTCTATCCTTGATTGCCGCGAATGCTTTACCGGCAAGGTCACCATCAGCACCAATACCTTTATCACGAACAACGTCAATGGCTGTCTTTCCCATTTACTTTGCAATCAGTATCGCTTTTGGGGCTAACCTTCTAAATAGACCCTGAACAACAACATCTAGTCCATCTCCGTAGATCCCTTTATCCGTAGGTAATCGCGAATTTATCACCCTGACCATGTTTACTCCACGTTGAGCATAATGTATGATCATGTTGTTTTCTTGTCTTTATTTTCGTGCTGGTGGTCGGGTTGCTCGAGGACGTCCAGCAATATCAAAAGATAATGTCTCAAGAGAATTTTGTGTTGCCTCAGTTGCTGTAACAATTTTTTTATTGGTTCGACAATTGTTTTAAAAAACTGTTCAGTACCTTCTTTAAATTCATCCTGAGACTCCTGACGCGCTTGTAGTTGTTGTTTGACAGAATTACGGACGGGAGATATTTCTTAATTGACTTTAGTCGCTTTCTAGCTAGTTTAGCTATGTGAGATTCCATTATTGACATAATAATGATTTAATTACACAACACAGCAGCAGGGAGGGCAACGACTAACAGTGAGTGCACGTGCAGGTAAAAGAGAGCGAAAAACAAAAGAGTCAAAATTAAAACAACAAATATGAGCTAACCCAACTACAGACGTCTCGGTAGGTTATAGTCTTCGGTTTGACGTTAATGACTTTGTATTTTTCATTTTTGTAGGAAATTTTATTTTCGCGAAAAAAAACCCTCCTGCAAAAAAGTTGTAGGATTCGTCCTTCCTGCTGCTTCATGAGACTAAATCGATTCTTCAATGCTGAAGAGCGCAGAGAAGAGTGCAGTAAGGAACACACACAAATGCTTATTATTAACTGTTAAATATGCAGTATTAAAAGTAAGCCGGTACAGTTATATACTCCTTACCAGGAAGACATTTATTGCCACTACGGTCGTACCGGAAAGACGAGGTCGGGGTCGCTACTGTACTAATGGAGGTTAGAATCTGTTTGCATCACTATCCATGTTCTGTTTATTTACTAATAGCGCATTTCCAAATTATTTTTGCCAATATATAGCAAAGTAATATAAATCCAATAATGTTTAACTCTAAATATTTTGGATTCTCAAACATGTTAGAGTTTCTATTCTATTCCTAAAACGGAACAGGAATCTGGAAATATTTAATAACGTTTCTTTACGCTCGTGCGTCTCTTTTTCTGGGATTCACCAACTGGTATATTAATGGATAGGTCTTATTTTATAAAATTGTATTCTCATTTTAAGTTTTGCAGGTATTCTGACTAAGTGCGCCCGGGAGACCAGCCTCGTTTCCAAGAGAAAGGTAATGCAGACATGTTTTCAAAATCTATTTAAATTACGGGCGTAAGTCTATAGTTTCATTATAAATAGCTGTTCATGATACTCACTTGGACCTGTTGTGGTAGCATATCGTGGCATATAAAATCATTAATTGTTTGAATATAATCTGTGATTATATTTAACAATAAGTAGAATTAATTTTGTGTGACATGAACTGTATCCTACTTTATTTGTAAAACGTACTTGGTAGTCAGTTTATGCCTTTCGCATTCATGGAAATTTATTATACAGGTCTTGCTTTGAAAAAGTGCCTTGAATTGTCACTACACTGGGTACATTATTAAACTATTAACACAGTTACGTGTCTCAGAAATTGAAGATTGTACTTTTACGCCATCCATTACCTGGTAGATCTTTATCTTTTCTGCGGATTTAGTGCCGTTTGTCAGAACAAGAACCAGAAGTTTGACGTGTTTAATACACATGGGCTGCCCCATTTCTCATTTATTCATGTTTACGCCGATGTCGTATACTCAATCAGCATGTATATAGCTTTAGGCGATTTGCCAATATGGTGATTGTCTATTCTACAGCAAATAAAAAATAATTAATCCAGGCAACAAATGACTGCTCGGTAAGATTCAGCTGTAAAGTTAGAATGTCCTATCAAGAAGATGCAACAGAGAGGATATGAAACAATGAATGAATGGACTTAGGCCCCACGACATTGACTGAAGCAAAATTTGCACGGATTTAGTTTCCAAGACGTTGACAAATCTTAATGATAAATTAGCTTCATATGATAGTGAAACACGGAGATACTTAACTGAGGTCATAGCACACGCGTAGCTGAAGCAATGTTGTTGCTTGCATACACATTATCTTAAACAGACAATACAGTATATGATTCTAATTTGTTTCTCACACAAAGTATGTCACATGTCCTTATTGTATAGATATCAGTGCTGTATGATTTTAGGATCTGACCTTCATTCATAGCAATTTCGTAACACCTAATCGTCAAGTGAATGCGTTTGACCATAATGTATTGCCTTTAACATTAAAAATATCCAATCCCACAGCGAGTCTCTCAAGATACATTAGCCAAAATGTTCAGTTAATTACATGTGTTCAAGACCCTGTATGCATCGTCGCTAAATATTAAGTGTTACGTCAGTACGAGTAGTTTACGTAATTAGTAATCAAATGAAATAACTGAATAAAGCAATTTGATGCTAAAAAGCCGCTGCCAAAGGTACGTAATGCAAGAGTTCATTCCTCAAAACTACTTCAATCATAATTACACGAACGCTTTGGTAGAGCAGCCTTATACTTAAATATTTTATGAAGTAATTGTAACAACCAAACTAAATTTTAATTCTTCATTTGTAAACATGTTAACTGGACTTTTTACCACGTAATTCTTCCAAGAATGCTTGAGAAATGTACGCATTCCATCATAAAGTCAAATGAGACCTGATATATAGTAGTATTTAGCTACGCAAGATGCATACACACGCGTTTTAGATATGTTACGTATCTAGGCTCGTACAAAAATAACAAGAAAAGAGTGAAGACAACAAGCTTTGTAAAATTTAACAAAATAATGTATTTCCATAGCAAAATAAGGTAACAATAAGACAAAGGACTTACGGTTTATGAATCAAATCCAAAATTAATCCAAGAATTAAAATATAGAAGTTCTATCAATGAAAAGTCCTCAATGAATCACCGTTAGAATCCCGATGAAATTCCAAGATGGAAGGTTATGACGTATGCCGTAACCTTCACAGTGTTGTCGTTTCAACAGTTTGTTGTTGAATCACAAAAAATAATATTCAAGTTTGGAATTCCGAAAAATTTTCAATAAATGTGTATGTCAAAGAATTCTGTAAGGAGCACTTATATGTATATTTCTCCAGGGGAATGAATCTTTAATTCCAACAAAAAAAAAATAAAATTCAACTCAAACTAGTCACAACAAAACACCTTTGAGCTTCATAGGTTTAAAGCACAACTCGCAAATCACTATGATAACATGCGTTATAAGCCCAACTAAAATGGAAAACAGATTCCCGGATTGGGGTCGCGTGATCATTTTCCCCAGAGCGTCGTAGAAATATTACATGCCGATTATCACGTCCTCTAGGTATGGCCGTAATTAAAATCAATGGTTCTTACTCTGGGAATAAAACTTTTTTTTAAAAAAAGTTGTTTACCTCAAACTCTATCTGATGTCTGAATCGAGGTCAACAATTAGATACAATGTTTCAAACAACTGGCTGTTAATCAGGTCAAACAGAACTGACTTTAATTTCTAAAAAAGTATCAAATCCAGTAGACAAAATTATCATTACAATAACATGTAATGGAATAAAATAAAAATAAAAAAAAATTAGATCTAACAAACAAGTAAATAAATTACATATGCATAACAGATGAAGCTCACTTTCAGTGCAACAGTGGTATAAATTCCTAAGGGAAAGAATATCGTGTATGAAACAACATTACGACTTGATTTAATACTCAGCGCATACTATTCGTCTTAGTTTGAATAGAGTTAAATCACATCACTAAAACACACGGATGCATAATGCGACTCAATAGTCGATAATGTATAAATGTACGTTTCCGTATTCCGTGCACTTGATTAACTCTACAAGCTAGTGGAGATATGGGATATGGAAGGACTAAACTATGGATTGACCTTTTAGAACTTACGTGTAGAATCCAATGTTTATGTTGCTATCACACACGCACACACGCACGCAAACACACACATTCAAATATGTAATTAGCTTACTGTTGTAAATGCATCTTGATAATAACTTTAGAAAAACCTTATTGCATAGTTTTATATCCTGAGGGGAAATGTAGCAAAATAAATTGAAGAGCTCAAAATGTTAAACTATTTTACAGCCGTCTTGATATTAATTATGTTCGTCCATTCTCATATTAATGTTTTGGATTTATGGTCCGCTTTTATAAAACGTGTTAGGGTCGAGACAAAAGAATCAGCTGAATTTTTTTGACTGATTTATAAACTACAGGATAAGTGAAATAAACATACGTCTTGAAACAAGTTAATTACTTTAGACTTAATTTTGAAGCTGTGACATTAATTTTGACTACAAGATATACAGAGACAGCATTTTGAACTGAATATGTGTTGAAGCTGAGAGTGTTACGAAAACCATGATAAACTTGTGAACATTGAGTTCGTCGAGATACAAGACTTAAGAAAGGTGTGGAAATAAGCATGGTGAAACGATATTGTGATAATAAAATAGTTCAAGGTAACACTGATAGATGGAAATAGGTAAAATCTAAATAAGACACATTTGTTTCCAGTACGTTTCTTGGAATGCAATCGCATGATGATATAAACTAGAGCTGGGTACCGCGAAAACATTTCTAGCGCGGTATTTCTCAACGTACCACGATACGTACCACTGTATACTGCAATTATAGCAGGGACCAACAATTCAATGTGCAGAGGCAGAGGCCGGACTCCTTTTAAATTGTGTCTGTCATTAACCGGGAAACATATCTTGCTCTGATTAAGAGCAAAATAGCACCACTTTATATCAATGATATTATGAAAAATATTAATTATCTTTTTATAAAAGAAAATATTTCACTTCAAAAGAAAATCACGCCCACCCCAGATAATTAAATGGTCAGTACGTTGCAGCAGATGAATTTGCTATGTTTATGTTAATTGTTGTATAATTTGCAATCTAAAACCGTAGCTAACGTGCGACGATTAAGCATACACTATAGCTGAAACAGTGAAAGACTCGTGCTGACATTGCAGAACCTATTGAGAGAAAAATGCAGTGTTGATACTGGGGCCTACGATTTTCTAGCTGCATTAATGATATCATAGGGAGCGGAAACTTTGAGTTGGATACCAACATCGAAGCAAAATATTTATCGAAAAGGGCCAGTAAATATTAAACACTCATAAAAAGAGAAAACATTTAGTGGACTTGAGAAAGTGCTATAGTTCAGACATAAAACAAATACACTCCTGAAAATCGAAGGACGATTCACGGTCTCAAAATAGAATACACATATTGAACATATTCACGTGCGCTAGCTAGTAACTAAATAAATAATGACATGTGTTTGCGAATTGTTTTTAATCCGAAATGTTCCTGAAAGTTGGATTTACTCGAATCTGTTTCACAAATTTGCCACTGCGTTGGCATAAGTGACAGGTGTCAAAGACGTGATTAAATGATCATAAATATAATAATATTTTGCACTATCAATTTGTGGTAGATGCAGCCGTTTTGTAAAAAAAAAAAGAATTTTTGAAATATTCTGTCATGAATAATGAAAACACGCTGTTAATATCAATAAAGTCGTAACAAGATCCTCGGAAAATTCCGTACATTCCTTACTGACGAAAACTACCAACGTAGTACAGTTACAGTGAAAAAAATTACCATGTTAAGTATCACCGCAACAAGCAGAAAAAAAAAACAAATCTCGGAAAACAGGCATAAAGGTAATACCGTGTACCTCCAATATAAGCCAATCGACTATAAGGTCAGAGTGATTCTTCGTGGCTTCAAGACGAAGTGTAGAGGACTTTGCTCCCATTCTCACCGTGTTTTATTGATTTCTTTTCGCCATATCAGATCATTCATTTATTTTCATCATACTTTGAACTTCGCTGTCTCTTACTTATAGCAGCTTCTGACACACTTTAATCTGCAAGCGAGTAATACAGCTCGCAGTTTTTAAATTTATTCGTATTGTCTCCTTCAAACAGTCAAACATTATTGTCTTAATAATTTGGATAAATATTGATTACAAGCACAAACTTTATTATGGATATTAACTTTAACTTTGGAAACTACTGTTCTTCCCAATTAGCACAAGATAATATCTTAATAGGAATGACGTTACAAATGTTTATTGTGAAACTTTAAAAATATTCATAAAAATATGAAATTTTTATGAAGTCTTTCATAGTTGTTTTAATCAGAATAAGCCAATTTTTAAACTGCATTCTGCTCTTTGAATTAATGTCTTTGTGGTCAGATTTTCTGCTCTGACATGTTAGAAAAATTTAATATGTCATAAGCATAACACACCTTTATATTAATAGTCTACAATTTTCAGCTTTTCCCTTAACTAGCTGGTACAAATTTAACTTCATTATGTTACCAATATAAATCATTTCTTTGGTAAATATGTTGTGTTATCGAAAATTCTGCCTATTTTTAACCCGAGTTAATTGGAACAGATTATTGTCGACATTATACTAGAATCCGATAATTATCCGCCATGGTATAAACGTGCCATTTGAGAACCTGCAGGGAAAGAGTTGATTGCATCGGAAACCAAGCGCAGTAAATATGGTAACCACTCTATTGTGCCTAGAATATCACATGTCTTACTATCATCCCCAGCACAATTTGATAGGAAACAAAAGTAAATACGGGCAGTATTGTCTACTTCCATGGAATATATACGCGAGAAATTATATTAGCTATTAAATAGAAAGTAATGTAAGAACACTAGAACTAGATGTGTGTGCGTGTCTGTGTGTGTGTGCTGGATTTTTAACTTAGCTTTAAGAATTTTTCAGTCATATCGCTACGTTGTCTGCAGTGCGGCAGTTTATAGTGATGCGTAGCACTAGGGCATAATGCCGCAGACATGTGGCATCATGACCCACCTAGTCACATTATCATTACACCAGGCCGATCAGTCCTAACACTAACCTCTTAATGCCTTGCACCAAGCGAGGAAGCTGCTAGTACCATTTTTTAAAAGTCTTTGGTATGACTTGGCCTGGCTTCGAACCCGAGACCTCCCGCATCCGAGCCGGACCGGAGCGGTAAATCTCGATGTCGGCAAATTGATTGAAAGATATATGCAATACAAACGATTTCTGACAGACACGAACACGATCTCATGTTATAATATTCTTTTAATGCTCCAGCCACAACACAACTTGCATATTTTATAAAAGTGACACACAGCATGATTCGCTACACCATGTTTTTAATAATATTTCTAAGACTAATTTAAACGCTTTACCTCATAGGTTCTGAAGAATGAAAAACAAGTAAAGACGGAATTACAAACAGTTGATCAGAACGTGAATAGTTAACGGTGCTTGTCAGGCCTATATTTAATAAGTAGAATGCAGTTTGAATAAATGTCTTTATTGACTATATCATTATATCAGTATACTAATACACGGGTATCATACAAGATGCATGGACGACCTTAATTAGAACTTAACCTTTTCATCAAAGACGAAGAAAAGAATCAATGTATAATTTAAATATACCATTACTCGATACGACAGACTGAAGAGATTCTTGTGTAAACAAATGTTCTAAGAGCCATACGAGGCGAAATGAATATGGGGTTTGTGAGGTTCACTATAGAAGGCGAAATTCCAATTCTCCAACTTAATATTCCATTATCGCCAGATTTTGTGACCTTACGCAGGCTTCATATTTGATCCCTTATTTAAGTATTGGGACAGCATGATTACCATGTACTTCGGATGGAAGTTTCTGCCATTCAAAGCAAGTACTGCACTGATTTTAACAAGATGGAAACCTAATTGGATTTTGGTTCAAGTAAAGCCACCGAGCGCAATGTATGCGAATGAAAACAAAACGTGTATAATAATATGAAGTACGCGAAGTCTCAAAACTAGCGCCATGAATATTAGTGAAACAACGAAATAAATGAAAACGTACAAACACGTATACTCTAACGATGAACTGCCTTGTATACTTTAACAATTCAAAAGATGAAACTATACTCTCAAGAACACGTAAGAAATGAATCGTTCATGAAATGACACATCACTATATCGTGAATATATTATAGAAAAGAGTGCGGTTCAAATAACTATATGTACTAACATGTTAAATTCAAAATTCATTTTCTTGTTACCCATTTAGAAACTCACATCCTACCTCCACTGTTCCACTATCATACATGATACTATGCAACCACTAACTACGCAACAGTACAGCAAATTATGCTGTTATAATGACAGTTAAGATGCGACTTTATCAGCTATGTTTGACACAGTACTAGTTATGGTGATACATTAACAGTTACGTTGACACATTGCCAGTTATGCTGCAACATTAACAGTTACCCTGCCACGCTACCGCTTATAATGATACATTAATACGCTGCCACACTACCAGCTATATTTACACTAACAGCTATTCTGCCACTTTGTCAGCAAT
>JAECUM010025526.1:0-56912 GCA_016617855.1 Megalonaias nervosa
ATAGATGGAAAGATGTTTTCTTACCTCTCAGGAAGGGCTGGATTTAAAAGTAGCAGAGAGTAACCCAATGTTGCTGTGATCAGGTAATGTATTTGCTTGAGAAATATTCATCATTTATGAATCAAAATTTTTCATTACAAAATTTCATTTGTATCATAAAAGAGAACTTATTATTTCATAATGTTGGGCTTATTAATAACTTAAATACAGAGGTCCCCCTCATGAACAGACCCCCTGACCAGTAGCCACCCACTTTTACAGATAGAATACAGAATTCCTTGGCACCAACAAGTTTGTGTTAAGCTGTACACCTCAAGAAAAGGCCACCCCTCTAATGCAACCAGTGGCCAGCATATTAGTGCAAAAATGTAAAATTTACCCCTCACAAGCGCTACATTTTATTTGTGTCCAGAACGAATATTTAATTCATACAGTATGGTAAGTAATGCAATTACATTTACCAATGTCTGTTTCCCGATGTCAGGTTTTCATTAGAAAGACGTGTTGGCTAAAGTACATTTAGTACTAAGGTGTTAATATTATATCATATGACGCTGATGTTTACAGGAAATGGGGTCAACAATGTTGTGATAGAGTTTTCAGCTTCACACAGCGGTTGAGTCTTTATCTTTGATGATTGTGACTACATGTAATTGTCAAAATCATAACTTGGTCAGCAAATGCTATATAGATTTTGTGGATTAACAGAAAGAAATTACCCTTGAACAAAACCAGGTACTAGACAAAGACCAAAAAATCATATGAAAGTATATGTATCAATTCCTTTATAAATAAGGCATTTTGTCGACGCTACAAAAGCTTCATCTGCATAATTAAGTTGCAGTACTGAACAATTAGCAACACAGGAACAAATCATTAAAAAAATTTAACATGTCATTACATAAACGGAGAATTAATACTTTGAAAGTAAAAAAGTTATTCAATTTGATGACAATAGGGAGAGTTGAAGAGTTCTTGTTGAAAAATTTTACGTTGGGAAGACTCAAAAATACAGCATCATAAGAGACAAGGAGAACATTCTGTGCCAGTGGGAATTGGAGTAAATGGAAAGAGAATTATATAAAATGCCAAGCAATGTATGTACCAAGATTTAAATGACCTTTTTGAAAGGTTTTGCCATGCTCATGTCAACAATACCATACTCACATTTCACCCTTAAGAATAAGAGCTATTAATGTTATGTTAACTTGAAATAAGTAAGTCAGTTCTTAAGACACGAAGAACCTTGTAATAGTCAGTGTTACTTTTAAATGAAGATAATAAATGCTATGAAGTTATTTATAGCTTTCTTACTACATACACATACTTGTCACAAATATAGTCCCCCTCTAGAAAGGCCACCTGTATTATATGGCCACTTTCACAGTGCAGAAAGGGTGGCCGTATAAGAGGGGGACCACTGTAATTCCTAACCCAGTCTTATCTTATTTGAAACACAATTAACTTGTAAGCAAGGCAGATAGGATGGTAAATATATTTTACAGACCTGAAACTGTAAGTAGTATCATCTGACTTTCCTTGTGTTCCATTTTTTCTCTCAAGAATTGCAATTTATAATACCCTGAGTCATTCAAAGACATGTTTTTAAGCAGTATTCTTGTTGTATCACAATATTCAACTTTCCCATGGTAAGGTGGGTTCACCTCAAATCCACCTGATGTCTTCTGGCATAATATTTTGTTAGTAGTACTGATAAATACATTTGTTGTGCTGTAGACCCATTCGTAAGTTAATATTTCTTCGGTAGCTGAATGATCTTCTATCAACAATGTCTTGTCCTTCCCTTCACATTCCTCTGTCTTTGTCAATGGTAGTCCTATTTTGGGCAACACTGTCACTGGTGCTCCTGTATTGGAAACAAAAAAGTTTTCTATTATTAATGAGTATTAATGGTTTAAAATAAATTGATTTTTGAACATTATAAAAAATTTAATTCAAGTTTGTTTCCAAGTAGGGAATTTACTAAAGGTCGAATACTTTCATCAGTGAGTAACTCATTCAGTTAGGCATCTATTCTCATTTTAAGGAAGGTTAGGTTGAGGATGAAATAAACCGGGAAGATTAAGGAACTTGCAAAAGGACTCTCTCACTTGTGAGGGAGGCGACAGGTGGCATAAGATCTCAAACTTTGTAAGATGGTATGTCTACACAGCAAGCACCTGTGTACCAGTTCCTCATAAACTATTTCAGAAGTGATAATCAATGGGTTTTTGCCTTCATACAATGACACAACGCGGTCGATGGAACAGAAAAGAGATCAACTGATTACAAATTTTGAGAAATGTTCATATCGTGAATGCACCAAAATTTAACTCAAAACTCTCATTATCGATGGAAATAAGGACGACCACACACTAAGAAGATACAGTTGTCACTACATTAAAAAATGTATACTGACTCTGTTTGCATTCAGTCAGCAGCGTAGGCTCAGTCTCTCCCTCACTCTCTGCCTGTTTCTGTACATTTGCACATAGTTCTCAGCTTCACTGATTCAAAGACATACTTTTTCTTTCAAGGCAATTTGAGGTCTGCTATTATGAATTGTCCAGTTTTAGGATATCCATCATAAAGGAGATATTTTTTATAGGAAAATTGATCTAAATGATTGCAAAACTAAAAACTCTAGGAAATTAATGTCTTTATTAGAAACACAACTTTCTTATCCAAAAACTGCATCTATGGCATTTGGGGTTTTATTGATAATCAAAATCAAAGTTTCAAGACTGCTTAAGCAAAGCTGTTCTATATACAGTGCACAAGACATTAGTATGCATACTGGAACAACTATGACTGTTACTGTAGAAGCTGATGACCACATGCAAACACAAGCGCCACAATCTAGTCTCATTTGACCAGATCACTTGTGTATCATCATGCAATCTTCACCATACAAGAATATAGTAAGGTGAACACAAAACGAAGGCTTATAAAAAATTTAATACAGTTGCTGATTGGTTGCGAGATTAGTGGGCATTCATAATAAATTCTTAGATCACATAAATACCTAATTTCAAAGCATTTTGATTTGGACAGACTACATAAAATAAGTACAAGTGATATATGTTTGTGCTGTTGCATGAAAATCATCAGACTGTGACTCAGATGAGCACATAAAAGGGTATGCTTTTGCACCATAACATCTCTGAACACTGCATAACCATCTCTAACATACATTATAAATAATGTGGAATGCAAGGAGTCTCACTACCAAATGAATAAAAAACAACAGCTGCATAAGGCTAGTTTCAGGTCAATGTCTTTCCTATTTCCTCAAGACAACAGTCCTTGTAAACTGGAGGGGGTCTTATTATAAATGTAGAAATACCCCAAATAATTTCCATTAATCAACCTCACATCCTCCAAAATCAGTACATCATGCAACACATCATAAACATGACCCAAACACATAATACCAAGAATTGTCTTGGCCACAACTTCCAGCACAAGTTGTAATGTGGCTAGATTCAGAGCATCCTTCACCAACTAAACCAAGTACCAGAGAAGGGGTCAGCATGGGAAGCTATGGTGACCAGGAGCTGTAGTTTCTGTTCAATGGCTTGAATTGTTTTAATGGGAAGGTGTGCCCAGTCTCAGTTGTAACACCCAACTGAGATGCATCTGTATCCAACTGGGAGGCTTAAGTGACCACTTCAGGAATGTACCCAGGAACTAGAGGCAGAGACCATAGATCTCAAGGTAGAGCGAGGAACAGACCACTCTCTACATTGTCGAGCACAGTCTTGTCCTGTTGAGAACCTCTTTGATGTTTCCTCAGTCATTAAGGAATGCAAAAGGAACAGGATATCTGGTTGTGGTTGAGAACTGGAGATCTTTTCCAAAATGGACAGGCTCGAACAAACACTTATACTGGATCAAATGTTAATCCATTCATGCTATAGTTGTTTTCCTCTTCCTCTAACTATAATAATCATTGGAGATAATATCAAAACAATCTAATCTTCATTCAAATATCCACACCTATGCCTGACATCAGAGATATGTTAGCTCCACCCAGTTCAGTGATTTTACATATGTGCAATATTACTGAATGAGAAGATTTAAACAATAGTCATGCAAATGCCAATCACAGTCACATAAAATAAATTTGTTATGGACAGCACGGACGCAATAGAAATTATGCTGGAGGCGAATCAAAAGTAAATAAGTGTGATGCTTGAGCCCAAATCTATGTGCGTCATAAAAACACAAAGACTGGAACTTCCATGCACGTTGTTAGAGATTACTCATCTGTTCCTACACCAATTTTATATATATATATATATATATATATATATATATATATATATATATATATATAATTCTGTACTTGGGTCAATGGCCTTGTATGAAAACAACAAATTCTTTTTCTAAAAATACTATATGATAATTGAAGTAAACAAGTGAAATTCTATGTTCTATTTACCATTTGTTCCCTTCGTTAGAAGGATGATGGTCAACATAATCCCTCTGAGACCCATTGCATCCAAAAACAAACTCTGAAATAATAACAATTGTTACAATTAATATAACTGCTTTATTGGGGTTTTTGTGCACATAGAAAAAGACAGCATCCTTCCATTTATGCTGATGACAAAGCTGTTTAATACAAATGTACAAGAGTATGTCGGACAAGAAATCTCATTATGTCTAATAAACAGCTTCGTTGTTTCATTCAGGATATGAAAGTGAAGGGTCATTAACTCCTGGGCCAAAATTTCCACGAGTAAAAATCTTAAACCCATGAGTTATGAGAATGACAGAGAAAACACATTTTTAAAACTAGTTTATGGTTATTATCAAACACAGAGTGTTCTTTGTTACACAACAACACAATTATAACATAAAATAACAAGAGGAAACCATAAAGGAGGTTTGAACTGCACACATTACAATGAAGTGCTGTATTCACTAATCACAACAGAAAAACATTACAGTTACAGAACTTCAAAAAACGAATTACTTCCTTTACTGTTTTTGTCATTCAAATTGTTTCAAAACCTTCTTCACAATGAAGTCACTCATAACTGAACTCTCCTCAATTATTCAAATTAAAATGAAATATGCATAATTTGCCATGATCATTCATGACCTAAATTCAGTTGTCATTGGTCCTGTTTCTGGATGAGATAATTGTTTTGGTTTTTTTTGGTTTTTTTATTAATTGTTACATATGCAATGCACATGTATAGATTTTTCATATTTTCCCACAGCCACCATCTTTACATTCGATATTACAACTGAGCGCTAATAATTTTAACACCTAGAATTTTAATAACAACGGACGAACCTACAACTAAAAAAAGACAAATTTTAATGCTGGAGTAAATAATTATTTTAACTAAAAGAAGTGAAAAAGTGAAGACCACTCACAAAAAACCGGTTTAAACGTTGGTAAAACAAATTTAGGTTGTTATAAAGGAAAACGAGTAATTCAGAAACAATTTCATATGCTAAAATATGTGATCTTCAAATGTAAATGTGATTTCATGTTTAATGATAGAAGTATATATTTACAACTGTATTACAATATAACTTTGTTTTTGGATGAATGCATACAATATTTTAGCAACAACTACTAATAAAGAATAGAATATATGTACAGTGATTGTGGTTATTTTTCTTGAAATTGTTCTGAAACTGGACCTTGGAACGTATTTTTGTACAAACCTGCTATGAAAGACCACCTGTCTTGAGAGACCGCTTTTTGTTGGCAGAAGTGGCGGTCTCTCGTAACAGGTTTTACTGTACTATTCGCTTTCTTTCTTTCTGAGTTTGCTTAACTGTTTATTTGAACACCAGGTTCATGAAAATATTTCATCTGATTGATTTCATTATTGCTATCAAACAGATCTAAACTTCTTCCTAATGAATTAGCAAAGACTTTTTGTTTTTCAAACAGTTGCCTCAGAATACATCTGTAATTAAAAGGAACATGTCCTGTTGGTAGATAATATCTGATTGTTCTGAAATACATTAAAAATGGCTGAAGCATCCTCATGCCCATGTAGAAGAATGTTCTAATAAAGCAACCAGTTCAAGCTGGTTTAAACATCTTAATACCCCGAAACGAGGTTGTTCCAGAGGAATGGCTCTCGTTTCAAATACACAATGAGAACACACATTAGAACAAAGATAAATTTCTCAGTCAACTGGTTCAAATCTGTTTATACATATTCAAGCCCTGTCTAGAACACTTATAATTTCTAAAACAGAATCAACACATTTTCATTCCTAGTCTGCATTTTAATCAATTGACTGAACTTTGAGAAGGCTGCAAAATGTAATTTTGCTAAACACCAAGCTATACTGTAACAGTTTTCAGACAGTCTATATAAATATTTTATGAGTTTAACATAAAAGTAAAATATCAGTATCAAAAGAAAATGTGTATTTGTTGACAAGTCTGACTGCCATAGTGGCTGCCTTGAAAATATTGTTATCTCTACTACTTCCATGTCATTGGTTTATTTCAATATGGGGTTTTCACCAAAACTTCTTATTATGCCTAGTTGGTCCTAAATGAAAATGGTAGTTGTTTTAAGTCCAATACGACTAACACAACAGCTGTCTTGAAAATCTTGTGGTCACTATTCCACTTGAATGTTTCACCAAAAGACTTTTTATGATATCTACTTGTTACAAAATAAATGGTAACAATTTGACATCCAGTATGCCCATGCCAGCACCTTATTATCACTGAAGAAAATCAAGGATAGTTTAAACACTCAGCAGTTAAAAGGAAGAAATGATCTTATCTTGCTATTCATGAAATTCTTTTTACCCAGTAGAGTTCAATCCATTCATGCAACTCTTGTCAAGATGTAGTTAGAATCAAAATCATTTCTGGGGGCCCCGAGTGGCCGAGTGGTCTAAAGCACTCTTCATTATGGATCACTGCCATCTCAACTCTGTCTGCATGGGTTCGAGTCTCAGATTCGGCCAATGTGGGTATGTGAGAAAGCTTGCCAGTAGCTTCTCATGGGTAAGTGGTTCTTTCTGGGGTTTTCCCGGGTTCTTCCTCCACCATTAATACTGGCCGCCATGTATAGCCTATCGTGTGCTGAAAAATGGCGTTAAACCCTACAACAACAACAAAATCATTTGTATGAATGTTATCTCTTTTAATTTTTAATTTCTCTCTGTGATGTCCCTTATGCCTATGCTGCGGTTGCATTGTCATGATTTTCATGTGTGTCATTTTTATTGTTCAACTTTGATGATCCTGGATGTACATGTACTTATTTCTGTTTTTCTTATCAGTACATACAATGCTTTAAATCCTTCACTTTCTAATCTACTGTTTCATTGTAAAAATTGGCATCTTTCAGAAACTCAGTTGAATTCTATTACAGTAATACTTATATGTATACGGTGTGTTTCATTTATTTCTTTTCACAAAATAATTTTTTCTGCCGTTTTTCTGAACTGTCAAATGATTAGTCATATCCATTAGTAAGTACATACTTCTGTACCTTTCATTCTTATTATCTTCAAAATCTTTCCAACTTCATATGTCATACTGTATGTCGTGTAGAAATAAATCTTGCTCATAAAACACCCTCTATAGGACTTTTAGTTTGTAACAACTGGGTTACAGAATATGAACCAGATTTTAAATATTTAATTGGTAAGGTTAGGAAGCTAACATTTTGCTAATATCATTTTATATTTTTACATTTTCACCAATTTTGAATTTTTGGAGGACCAAATGTATCAGTAGCTGAATACCCACATATATTGATACATGTACTTTTAACCTTTTTCTTCCTTGTTCATTTCAATGTTATTCATACTGTGCCCATAACTTAGCTTTGGCTAAATGTCAGATCACTTTCTGTTTTTTCTTTTATGAGAAATACTTCAACATTCTCATCTTCAAAGGTATGTGAAACCTTTTCACTGCTAATGCTGTAATTTTGTCTGAACAAGGTGAAAAGTATGTAATGTTTCTTTATTAGTAAATCCTAACCTTTGCTGTAAACCTCTTTACCTCACTGAACTTTGTTGAGAAATTCTTTATCCTCATTAAACTATATCTTTTCAGGCTTCCTTTCTATGATTATATCCCTGATAGCATTGTGTATGTCATCTCCCTATTTTTGTTTTATACTCATCTTCCCAAGCATATCTGGAGAACACGTCTACTGCTGTCAAAACAAAATGTATTTGAATCTATCTTGATTGTACTTTTTGCATGCTTGCATGTCCAACAGTGTCATCCTTACACGCATTATCTATCTGACTGGTTTAGATCTGTTTCTGCTGATATCATTTTCTGGCCTGCCTGAGTGTGTAATGTATATATGTAGACTGATCAGTTAACCATTATTTTAATTCAGCAATTTCATTTTCATGTGAATGTGTGTGTGCATGTTAATGTGTGTATGCATCTGAATATGAAAGCAGGTGAATATGTATATGCATCTAAATGTGTATGCATGTAAATGTGTGTGCATGTGAATTTGTGTATGCATTTAAATGTCTGTAAAGGTGAATGTGCATGAATGTGAATGTGTGTATGCATGTAAATATGAATGTGAATGTGTATCAATGTAAATATGTGTATGCATCTGAATATGAAAGCATATGAATGTGTTTATGCATCTAAATGTGTATGCATGTGGATATGTGTGTGCATGTGGATATGTGTGTGCATGTGGATATGTGTATGCATGTGGATATGTGTGTGCATGTGGATATGTGTATGCATGTGGATATGTGTGTGCATGTGGATATGTGTGTGCATGTGGATATGTGTGTGCATCTGAATATGAGTGTCCCTGTGAATGCATGCATTTGGTGAAACATTCAATTATGAACCAGATAATGTATTTTCTGCTTGGTCGTCCAGCAGCATACTGCTTTCTCAACTGGTCATGAATATCTATTCCATTCATATGCCTACTGTATAACTGGGTAGCCTTTTTCTCTGCCCACCTGTCTCTAACATATTTACACCTGGGGTCGGCAACCTACGGCTCATGTGCCACAAGGTGGCAAGAGGTTTTGTGTGGCATGTGAAGGGCAGCCAAAAATCTTGATTTTAACAGTGTTACTTTCTTACTGGTGGCACGTGCTCGTTAATGTTGTAATTAATCAGGAAAAAAAGTGGCACCCTATGTAAAATAGGTTGCCAACCCATGGATTACACCGTCATCATCAATACTGATGTAAATAACCATCACATTGTTACTGTCATTCCATGCAGTGACTGCAATAGATTCTTTCATGTAAGTTGTGGATTGCCCTGTTTGGCATCTGACTTCTTATCACTGACTATTTTCCTAAAGAATGGCAGAAGTCCTTTGAAATTGCCACATATAGTGCCTCAGGTGTAAATGTTATCTGCTTCCAGGTGTTTAGAACGGGTAATGCTGGAAAAGTACCTATCAAAATACAAATGATGATTTTTACACCGAGATCTTGCGAAAGATCATGAATAACATGACACCCCAACCCATACTTTGCCTGGAGTTCACTTTGATAGATTATGAATAACATGATACCCCAATCCATACCTTGCCTGGAGTTCACTCTGATCCTTCTTGCCACAATAAAGCTGAAAAATACTATTACAGGAGGTATTTCCATCACACCTGGCCCAAAACTTTATTCCAAATTTGTCTGATATGGCAGGCATGCATCATCTCAGTTCTGAATGCCCTTGTATCCCTTCACTGCATCATCAACTGCGATCTTAGTTGAATACTGGCAGCATTTTTTTTAATTGGTCAAGACCATGTCATGAAGAGGTTTTACCTTGTTAACGGGATAATAACTGGGGTCGTTTCTTTGCACCTGCAAGGCTTCTATATTTATATGAAAATAACGAATTTTTTTCATACCTGTTTTTAGTAACTGTGTTCATAAATCCTCTAGACCCTAAATATTCATGTGTAAACCAGTAATCCTGGTAAGTATGACATGATATTTAACCTGACAAAAGCTTTAATTTTGTCTTGTGTGACATGAAACCAGTGCTTGTTGGTGACATGTTATCTTGCCGTTGTTTTACTTTTGCATATAGACTGCTCCAGTGCCCTAGTGGTTAGTGCGTCCGCCTCAGATGCGGGAGGTCACGGGTTCAAAAGCCCGGCCAAGTCATACCAAAGACTTTAACAAATGGTACTAACAGCTGCCTCGCTTGCCACTCAGCATTAAGAGGTTAGTGTTAGGATTGGTCAGCCTGGTGTCAGGATAATGTGACTGGGTGGGACATCATGTCACACTGCAGACACTGTGGTGTCTGTAGTGTCTTCACTATATGACTGAAAAATTGTTAAAGCTAAATCAAAAATCTAAATCACACACACACACACACATACTTTTGCATATAAACTGGTTTCATTGGCTATGATTTCAAACATGTTTTCTACGTAAAGAACAAAGAAGTCAACTGGTTTTGCTGTGGAAAGATTATATTTTAAGCCAGTAACTTAGGACTGACACGAAGATTACACCTCAGAACTTTGTGACAACTTCCATTCTGTGCATCCTTGCTTTCTGTACACGGGTAAAACCCGACCCTGGATTCTGGGTCAGAGATGTCTGAATTTCCAGGTATATCATCAGTGTCAAAGCCAGAAAAATCATATTCAGAAATTTCACTGATAATTCCCCACAATTGGTCGCTGTTTACATCACTATATAAATCAGAAACAGAATCAGCAATTTTGTGTAAACAAGGTGCACACGTATTGGTTTGCAGGATGTAATATACTATTGATTGCACTTAAAATTCTCAAGTTTCAAATTTCACATTGAATAATTACAGCACTCTATTTTCTATTAAACCAATTGCATGAAAATAAGAATGCACCACCATGATTGGCAAAATCTACCCACCAAACTTGCACCTATTTTTAAACTCATCAAATATCGTTATTAGGGATGTGCAATACTCATCAAACATTGCCATGGAGTGGAAAAGGCACGCTGTTCGTAAGAAGTGAGAGAGGCATCATAACACATCATTAGGTCCTAAAGGGTTATAACAGTTCAGTAGAAGCTACAGTATATATTGTAATGTATTTTAACTGACAGGTGTAATCAGATTATGGTATTGTCATTGCAAATTAGTAAAAAAGCTTAATCAACTGTCCTTAAAAAAGACTTGTTTTTAACTTTACAAAAGTTCACAATTAAATGGCAGTTGAAAAGATTCCTAAACTTGTTTGAAACAACCCTTATAACATGTACATGAAAGCAAAATGCACGTGTCTTCATACCATACTTTTCATCCCAATTTCTTTCTTGCTGATAAAACATTACTGTAACTATTCAGAGCATGAAAAGCATTAAAGTCAAGATATGAATGAACTAAACCCTTCTTTCCAACTGAATCAAAATAGTCTGCATCTGAGTGCATCTATTGTTTGAAAGAATGGTTTTCTTAATGTAACCACTCACATTCTAGCTTTGTTAAAACAGTCTAATGAAAGGATTACAAAATTATGGTTTCATTATTTGTCTACATATGTGTAGTAACATCAGGCTTTAGTTAAATGGTACTTGCTGCTTTTTTCATATTATAACAAAAATTAGTGAAAACATCTTTGGCCTAACACTGCTTTTCAAATACCAAAACAAAGCATTGTCCCCTACATTTGTGACCAACATAATTGCATTTTTATTCTAAATCCCTAATAACATAATATTCAGACTTTGCATTCTATGAGTTGAATATTTCCATTAATATATGTACCCAATTGTTAACAAAAACCGACAAGCTAAAAAAGTGGTACTTCCCAGACAGTGATATCTGTTATTTCCCCATGACAGGTTCACTTACGGTTTCAAACTGATTTTATGAAGAAAATAATGCATGTGTGGAAGTTGAAATCTTCAGATCACCAATTCCATTCTTAAAACACAAACTGCTGTTTCCATACTATTGTTTCAGTTTCAAAACAATTTTTGTATGGTTTTATCACCAAATAATAACTTGCAGAAATCAGGCAGTGATAGTTCCTAACTTACTCAGGCAAGGGTTAATGGTCAATCAACTATCAAAACATATACCTGTGATGGTGCACAAGTTTGTTTGCTTGCACAACTGATAACAACACCAGCTATTTGATGGCTCTATGTATGCCTACAATTCACCTTGAGCTACAACACAACACTGTAAATACCTGGCTAGTGTGAGGAAACATCTAAAATAAACAAGTCACTCAATGTACATCTAAAACATTCACAGGGCAAAGTTGTTTTCATGTTACTAACAGAAGTAGCGAGGTTAACATTTTTTAGGCTACTTAGTTGTGCATTTTGTCTGGTAGCATAACCCTTAATGATAAGGGGTCTTCTGGTGAAAAACCAATGTTTGGGCAACTTAGTCATGCATTTTGTATGGTAACGTAATCTCAAATGATGAGGGATCTTCTGGTGAAAACCCAAAGTATCATGAACAGTACATAATAAGTCAAAAGTTATAACTTTGTTACTTAAAAAACATTTAAATGTTCAGGGACAATCTTTTTATTTATATGAGCTAAAATAGGAAATTTGATTTTGTATCTAAGCTACTAATAAACTATTGATGTTTAGTTTAAGGTACTATAAAAAACGGTATTGCATTTTAACATGTTTGCAAATTCCTTTCTGTTGATGAGAAATCTGCTGACCTCTGAATTCCAGGAACTCTGAATATATGCTATTTTAAGATTTCAATTTTTAGTCAGCTCCTGGCTTAATATCTTAGGTTTATTGGGGGAAAAAGTATAAATACATAATCATGAGATACCAGTAAATCCAAAAAGGTTAACTTAATGGTTCTCCTTAAAATGTATATTTTCAACATACCTTGATTATAGCAAGTAAAATGTAGTCATTTCAAAAATCTTTTCTACCAATCCCATTATTCATTACATGTATATTCTGCTTTTGCTCTTGAAACAATAGCTGCATTCTAACTCTCATTCTACATGTATGAGTATATTTACACACATATACACATATCTGGATAACTTTAATTACTGGTACATGTATATGGTTTTTAGGTGCCAAAAGAGATACAAAGGAGATGAAAGTTTCAATAAATATAATGTGATTTCCTTAAAATATACCACATTTTATGTTGTTTTACTCATGTTGGGATGTTATATTTTTGGGGCAAGCTCGAAGTTTCCAAGGGTAATTTCAATTTTCCAATCAGCTTGACCCAGGTAAGCTGCCTTTTATAAAATTTGTAAATCCCTGAAACATTATGTGCTGAAAAACAGCTCATGTTCAAGTTCTCCAAGTTTTTTTTCAAAATCCACTTATCACTGCCACTAAATGGATTACTATAGTACTGCGGGGCCCCGAGTGGCCAAGTGGTCTAAAGCGCTCTCCGTTACGGATCACTGCCATCTCACCTCTGTCTGCGTGGGTTCGAGTCTAGGATTCGGCGAATGCGGATATGTGAGAAAGCTTGCCAGTAGCTTCTCGTGGGTCGGTGGTTCTTTCTGGGGATTTCCCGGTTTCTTCCTCCACCATTAATACTGGCCGCCATGTATAGCCTATCATGTGCTGAAAAATGGCGTTAAGCCCCACAACAACAACAAAAACAACTACAGTACAACTCACATAGCTCATGTATGCACAGAGTCACTTTTTGCAGCTATAGGTTTCATTTTGAAGAATTTAATTATACATATCTTTAAATGACATTTATTCCCTTTATTTTGCACCTTGTCCATCAAAATTCCATTGAAGATTATTGTATAAATTCCTCTTAAAATGCTCAACGGCAAATTCAATGATACTTCAACATTTTTAGGCACAATCAAGCAAGCAGGATGATCCTGTTTAAAATGGTTTTTGTCATGCGCTATGATGTAAGAGGAAATGTGCCTGCAGTAGGGAAGAAGTTGTACTACAAACATAAACAGATGTGACAATGTCATCATTTATAAACAAAGCCAGGGAAAACAAAGCCTGGGATTCCTCCTGCACCAGTAATAGTTTAATCCAATATCAACTTTTTTACCCAGTCTAATACCTAACTGCCATTGTAAAAGTCCATAGTGATCGATAGTTTTCGTTTGAAATGTAGTTCTGATATAAATGTTGTTATGACAGTTCCGATCACTCAAAATCATGACTGAATCAGTTTTGTTATAACTATATTATGATTAAATTTTAAAACTAAAATTAGTTTTTAAATTTATATCAGTAAATGCGCTTACATGACCCGTGTGACTTTTACTATAATAAGTGTCACTGGAATTTAATTTCATACATACTCTATATTGCTGCACTCTGTCTGTGGATTAAACGGTATGAAATTTTTTTTAATTATATGTTATTATTTCACACAATCACTGCTAAATGTTGCAGGATACTTAACTGAAAGAAATGGAACATCACTATTACCATAATTTTTAGCTATTTCTTCATGATCTGCGTACCATTCCCCACCCACCTATACTGAATTGTCCATTACCAATCACAGGTACCAAATAAAATATCCATGGCACAGACTATTTTCAATGTATCATACACGAAGCTTAACAGTTGATTTACCTATTGTAATTAGGACAGAAATGTTACGACACTGATTAAAACATGCACAACTAAATCGAAAGTCACGTTAACAATGAAAGCTATGCAGTTGGTATCAGTCTCGGTCATCGAGCAATGATTCCGCACAAATTTTCTAATACTGTCTGTGCATTTAGTCACATATAACTTACGCTACTGTAAAGAAGACAGTCCATACCTTTACTCCATCTATGATTTAAGTACCAAACTGATATTTTTAATAGCCACTAAAAGTTTCTTCGTTGTTTCTCGTCTCCCTTGAGCTGTTGGGCTACAACTTGGAAAAACCAATAATTCGGAATTCCAAATTGTTGAGCTCTTTCTATAGAAATTGCGTGGCTGCGAAATGATGTAAATCAGTTCTCTAAGTTCGTTTACAATGGAGAATAGACATTTTTCATTTATTTTGCAGGAATAAATAAGTAAGTAATACAATGACATATAAATCCATGACTAGGACTTATGTGAATAATGTATTTTATATTTTGGATGGGAGACTTAGAGATGTTTTAGGTTTCAACAAGATATTTGTCTGCAAAACTTGCAAAATTAAAACACAATATCTAGTAAATGCATTATACTTTTTTACAGTGAACAGAATGAATGAATTATGCTGCTGTTTAAAGAATATCTTTCAGCTAGAAATCAAGTACAGATCAATGTTAGGCAAGATGTATGTTTGTAACACAGTTGAAGAGAATAAAAATAAATTAAGGCAACAGGTGAATTTTAATATTATGCCAACAGTCTAATTTGTTTGATCAAAATGGAGCTAGTTGCATTCATAGATCTATTATTTACAATTGTGAGAAGTTGCATGCCTGATTAAGTGTAATGAATCCATGTAAAAGGGATGACAAGATATTCAGTGACTGTTGGGTCTTAAATGAACACCATCATAATAAGGCAATAAAAATGTTTTACTTTTTTTATCACTTTGGGTGAAAATGATTTTTATTTACAGCCCAAATAACGTTTATGGATATGGCTGGGTTACTCAGGGAAAAGATCATTGTTAGGAACTATAATGAGGGGATTTATCCCAAAGACACCTTTTGTCCTTGGAGAAGAGATCCCCCTCCTTAGAGTACCAATACAGTTGCCATCTGTTGACAAGATAATTCTAGGTATTCCTGCATCTATATAATTTTTAGGACTTGTACTAAAAATACCTTAATAATGGAAAAATTGCCTCAGTCTATTTGTCTGTAAGCATTTTACTCCATTGAAGAGTGGTTTTATCTTATAACATGTGAATGATTGTGCCCATATATGTCCTTCATAATTTTTGAATATTCATATTTTTATAATGTAAACTTTAGTTGAAGAGGTGGAGAGATATTTTTAGGAGCTCAGTGAAATATAACCCCAACAGTTGACAGTGTTTTCACCTTTTTATGGTGAAGTAGAATGATACTTCATAACCATTGCAGTATTTTAATTAAATTATTTGCTATATTAATTAATAGTTAGAACATTTTAGATTATCACTACTCTCTTTTTATATTCCAAGTATAGACCTAGTATTCATGAAACAACTCTCTTTAAGACACCATGCAACAATAATGTAGTAGGTTTTATATCTATGAAACTAGTACACAGGGTTATCGTAATGGTCTCATTAGATATTTCCAACTTTCAAACTTTTTTTTAGGACAATAGTTTGAAAATTTCCTTAAAACATCATCAAACAGGTAGGTGTAACCTTCATTACTATGTAATACGCCCCTACCATGAGAAACACTTTCCTCAGTGATTATCTATTTTACAACTAGTTATATGCAACACTTGTTAAACAGAATGCTTTGATTCAGTCTTTTCCAGCAAACATGGAATCACGCCTGTTACAAATATAAAACAAAAGAAATAATATTAATGTATAAAAATAAATAAATAAATAAATAAAAAATTTAAATATATTATATTATTAATTATATTAATGTATGAAACATATATTTGAAGCAATGTATTTTCAAAAATTATTTGATAAAAACTAAGACTAAATATACGGATCTTAAATATATAAAGATATAAATCCATTGAAAACAAATATGAAATAATCAGATATATGAGATTAGTACTAAGAATTTAATTATAAAGATTATTTATTTTTGTTCTTAATATAATTTCAAAACACACACACACACACACTGATTAAAATCTCTAAATAACTTTCTGATAAAGACTGACTTTCACGACTATGCCATTTCTATAGAGAGAGCGGAACAATTTGGAATTACATGTTATTGCATTTCTTGTAGAAGTGGCTTATTCTAAGTTCTACTCCAACACCCAGTCAATTTTTAGAGGGTTTTTCCCCTCAATTTGGTGTAGACCAACACAACAAGTAGATCTCAGCAGAGAGGTATGTCATTGATAAATAGAATGAATAACAGAGGTCCGAGGATGTTAAACTCAAGTTTAATTTCATTCCGAATCATTTGGGAAATAAAATTCCATACCTGGTTTTAAAGAATATGTTCATTTACTGAATAGTATACGTACAGGTCATGACCCTAAAGTTCTTTCCGGTCCTGGTAAGTACCGCTAAGAACTACTAAAAGTTTTAAGAGGTACCAAATATTAAAATGTGGCACTAAGAAGTCATCAGTGCACTTCTCAAAGAAAATAAAATTTATTATTTTTCAAAATACAATTTTTATGGATAAAAATCGTTTTCTTCATGACACAAGCGACTTAAGAATCAAGAAAGACAACTCTTTGTATGTAATGTGTTAAGGCTACAAGCATTATCGTTCATTACCTTGTGGAGTTTTATCAGCGCCGTTTTTGCTCAGATAGTTGAGTAAAGAAGATGATGGTTATATGTTCCGTAAGTGCAGATTAGAAATTAGCGACCCAGTTATTGAGACATAATCTCATCAAAAATATGGTCCGTACATAACGACCGGGGATTTGGGGGCTGACCTCCTCCGCTAAAAAAAAATAAAACGGTATACACGCACACACACACACACACACACACACACACAAACACACAAACGTATAGTGACTTGTCACTTGAAATTTGATCATCGTTTTATTCGTGTGCACGTTTTATTTGGGTATTATGCACACTTTGAGTAAATATGCAGATAGACTTGCTTTGGTGCCCTTTCGTGGAAAGTCAGAGCCCTTTTGAAATTTTGGACACCACGAACACCAACAACAACACTTTGATCTGATCCGGCCCTGAATACCGTGTGAGCAAAGCGGGAAAGTAAATATTTATGATTTGGTTTGGGTTTGAAAATTTGTGACAAACAACCAACAGTGATAAAGTGTAATATATTCAACGTAAACAAAAGCTATCAAGTTATATTGTTGTCATATCAGTCTAAAATAGCAATTCAAACGCAATTAAACGTCCTTTAATCGCATACGAGTTGTTTTGGCGGCATTTCCTGTATAGTATTCAGACCTTGATTAAATGTCCTTTAATCGCATACGAGTTGTTTTGGCGACATTTCCTGTATAGTATTCAGACCTTGATTAAATGTCCTTTAATTGCATACAAGTTGTTTTGGCGACATTTCCTGTATAGTATTCAGACCTTGATTAAATGTCCTTTAATCGCATACGAGTTGTTTTGGCGACATTTCCTGTATAGTATTCAGACCTTGATTAAATGTCCTTTAATCGCATACGGGTTGTTTTGGCGGCATTTCCTGTATAGAATTCAGACCATGATTAAACGTCTTTTAATCACACTTGAGTGAGTTTTCGCAGTCATATGGAATCATTGCTGCTGTTATTCATTGGGCAAAATAGACATTACAGGACGAGTCATAACAAATATTAGTTTTGTGAGTTAAGCAATCCTAATACGTATCTATACATAATAATTAGTCTGGGCAGAATAAAGCTTTTACAAGCAGTCTTAAGAACTCACAATTGTGGATAGTCCTAATTTAATTTCTTGGCGTTGTAGTTCTTGTAAAGTTCTGTTGTTTTGGGGGGTTTTTTTGTTGTTTTTTTTTTTCTATTTCGGCTTTTTGGCAACCTTCTTTATACTTTTCAGAGTATACTGGCAATAGGAAGAGGTAATATTCTCGGGGTTTTGTTATCTTGTTTGAACAGTCAGTAACTTTTTAACGCATGGCCCTTTTTCGTCTTCAGACTTGGCATGTGTACAATACAGCACGGTATAAAGTTAGGTACATAAAAGAAGTCATTGCAGTAGAAGTTCTAGCAGCAACATCAAATATGTCCTATGCTAAGGAAAGGTCAAGAGTTTGTATTACAGCCTTCGTCTTCCATAATGTCCTACCAACGTTACGATAACATTATTATAACTTAGCGCAATTGGTACCAAAATCAACATCACAAGCACTACTGATTTAGTAGGCCGATCAATGATTCCTACACTTTTAATGATACTGATTGGGGTTTAGGGGCTGACATCGCCTATTCATTCAAACGTGCAAAACTCTGCAGACATGGGTGTACATTTGATACACTTACTGGTATTTTGCGCGGCTGTTGATCTTCCATTGGCTAAAGGGTTCTTTTGGCGATATGTATATAATATTTCCGGATCAAATCCTATGTTTGACGACTTGTAAATCCACGTGGAATAGCACAACCCTCTGTCCTGTGCCCATTTTGAATTTCGCGCTAGATATGGCTATTACCAAATACAACAAAGTGTCTACACGGAACACGGATGTGTTCCGGAAAGATCTGCATGCAGCAAAATTGCACATGTTAATAAACAGGTGACATTAGACCCACAATTGTCCATCAGTATCATCACTGATTTGGGGGTAGATTTATCGGACTACTGATTTAGGAGGGTGTAAGAGGTGGAAACATGCCCTATTAACTGCGTATATCACAATAGATGAAAAGACCTATCGACCGATATGAATCATATCGGTAGACACTTAGAGACATAGCACACGGGGCTACCAGAGGGATGTCTCGAAAGTCATAACGTTATATATAAAGTCACTATTTCTGGAAAATTTTAATTGACTAGAAAGTGAGTTTTTCTTCACAAGAACATTCTTAAATCAGTGTGAAAAGTTTAATCGAAGTTGCAAAAAAATAAATCTATTAATATTGGTCTCAAATGAAGCGGTATATAATTAATTAGAGAACGTATTCCACATTCTCAGACAAAAAATATTGTTTCCCCTTTTCATAAATTACACTTGTAGTTTTTATTGTGATTAGCTCTTAAATAATATAGGTATGGTTCGATTATAAAAATGAATAAATAAATAAAAAGGAATATATTGTTTAAAAATCCAGGAAAAAGATCTATTGAATGGCATACATAAGTCCAAAGTTCAGAGTGCTTTCGTTGTTCAAACGTATCACCATATCGTAAGATTTAATTGCACGTGGCAACTGCTGTAACTATTAGTGTTGTTTCTATCTGTCATATAATGACAGCACTGCCAACACTGTTGTTGCTATTAGTTCTACTATAGCTACTGCTATCACTATTATTTCTTCTTATTTTAAGCTACTCCTGCTATGATTATGATATTTGTTTCTCTAATCACTAGAACAAAAATATGGAAACAAATGTCGCTGCTGTTACCGCTACTATAACTGTTACAACCAGCACGGCTATTACCAATAATACTACCAGTACTATTACTCATACTACCAGTCCAAAGATTATCACGTAGTGGGTACACTTTATATACAGTTTGTACAATTTTAATATGTTTGATATGATAGTATGTTAACGTATCACTTAAATGGATACTGATTGCTCCAAATAAGCCCATGAAATTCGTGCTCTGTGCTCTCTTTACTAATTGATTGGATGAGACCGTGTGAATTTTCCGTATCCCGCCTTCTAGAATTCTTTTTCTTTTTTTTTCTTACTATTACTAACAACATTTTAGAGGCAATTTTTCGAATCGATTGCCCAAAGGGAACAAATAAACATATGTCGCAATATGGCTAGTTTAACTCACAAGGACATTTTACAAATAAAATTAAGGGTATTGGTCAATGGACAGAGGGTTGAATGGCGGAACCTATAACATGTAATACACCTTATGAAAAGCAAAATCTAAAAGTTAAAATCAGAGTAAATACATTCACCTCTGTTTAGAGAAGAACGTGGTGATATGCCGGTCTCCCAGATGATAGGAAGTTATATAACCACAGCATTTTTACATGATAAACGAACTAGTGTTTCTTAGTATGTGATGGAAATCTTACTCTAAATTAAATTGTCTCTGTCTATATCTACAAATCAAATAAGGCAGATATCCGGTCACATATGTATTACAGTAGGTCTGGAATATCTGCATCCAGTAATCATCCCTTCACATGAATGACTAGCAAGTGAAATGCCTAGTAGTCCAATTGTCAAACTTTATGTGGAAACATTGTAAACATTCTCAATGAAATCAATGCACACGGTAGCGCTTAACTTAATCCGAGTAGCAGCAGGAAGGGTGAACAGACCACTTGTCTGAATCGTCATTTGTCTAAAACATAAGGTTCCTACGTAGGCTGAAAAAACAATGTCAATAACTCTAAACCAAAGTCTCTAACCGAGACTATTTCCGTACAGTTGAAAACGGATAATAAATCGTTTGGGTTAGCTCATTTTTGTTATTTTATTGTTGATTTTTTGTTTTTATTTTATAGTGCGTTTAGTTTGCTCGTTGGTCAATTAATTTTGGTCGTTTTTCACCCTTCCTGCTGCTGTAATTAACCAAAGATTTTATCCAGACCTATGCGATATCTAGATCTTGGGTCATGTAAATTTATTGTAATAAATCCGAACGGAACAGCTTGTGCTGTTGAAAAGAAGTTTTTAAACTTGATCATGTCCATATCCCCTGAACACCAAGTATAATAAATATTTTGTAAGGTACAATTATCCACTCCATTAAACACAACTAAAATATTACAGTTATCTCTGATCACTTTTGGAGTTTGTGTATATCGCTGAGTAACATAAATCACGTCAGTATTTTTATGTCTACCTCGAGAAAATATCCTAGCTGGATTCGATTGTTTGTCCAGCATCACATCATCATATACTACTAAATTATTAATAAATCCATCTAGGTCATCTACAGATGGAGCTTCATCATTATCGGTGATAAAATCAATAATATCGTCTCCGTCTTCGTCCAGTAGTTTCGCATTTTTATTAAAATCTTTAAGTACTTCATAGCATCGTTGATCATCTACAGATGGTGCTACTAAATATAATTTATCCCACTTCAGCCACCTCATTATCAGATTAAGAAATAATTGCGTTTTCCCACTTCCAGATGGACCTATTATTATCATTCTGATAGAATTCGGTAGCGCTGGATGGTGTTTTACTGGTTCTTGTTTTCGTGTCGCAGAAAAGTCAATTATATCCATATAATAGATAACATGAGTTTATATTGCGTTCGATGCAGAGTACCTTACACCTACTACTGAATTAATAACAATAACAACAAAAAATAAACGACGTGCACTGACAGATAAATGTTTAAAATGTGGCACAAAAAAATATAAATTTATCCCCCACCTGACTAATGTCAGTCGTGGAGGAGATATCGCCGCTTTATTAGGAAAATTACCAGGAACTCCATGGGCTAAATACCCCGGTGAGAAACATCTTCCTGGATATAATTATTGTGGGCCTGGAACTCGACTTGATATCCGACTTGATGATCAAGATCAACCAAGACCAGGAGAATATCCAATAAATAAAATTGATCAAGCGTGTCATGTTCATGATGTTGCTTATAAAAGTAAAGATTTACAACAACGGCATCTCGCAGATGTGAAATTGATTCACGTATTAAATTCTATACCCAATAAATCTGTTAGAGAAAAACTCGCTAGTTTTCTAGTTAAATCTGCCATGAAAGGTAAAATTATGTTAGGGGCTGGTAATTAATTACATAATTATTATAATGGAATCCATTTATTATAGCCCAAGAGGATATTGGAGGGGTAGAGCAGCGATTAGTAAACTCGCTGACGCAGCAAAAGTCTCACGTTCTGTTGCTGCAGCTTGGTTAGCACGACAGGCAATATGGCAGATTTATCTACCACCACCTAAAAAAATTCAGTACGCACACTTTGATGTCAATACCCTTAATGAAGTTCATCAAGCAGATATTTTATTTTTACCACACGATACTATTAAAATTGGTAGACGTCAATACACGTACAAATACGCACTCACTGTCGTTGACGTTGCAAGTAGATATAAAGAAGCAGAACCATTATCAACAAAGACAGCATCTGAAGTTGCATCTGCGTTTGAGCGAATTTATCAACGAGGACCTTTGCTATGGCCACAGTTATTACAAGTTGATCCTGGTAAAGAATTTCTTGGTGCAGTATTATCGTTGATGAAGAAACGTAACGTTAAAATCAGACGAGGACACACTGAAATTCATCGTGATCAGGCAATCGTTGAACGATTTAATAAAACACTTGCTGAGCGGTTATTTGGATACCAGTATGCAAGGGAAATATCTGTTAACTTTAAGTCCGGTGAAAGATCTCGAGAATGGGTTGCAAGGTTACCAAGCGTGATAGCTGCGTTAAATAACGAAATTACTCGTTCAACTTCCATGAAACCTTCTAATGCAATCACAAAAAAATATATACTCCGTAGCGATGACAGACAACAACCTCAACCAGTATTAGGTACTGTAACTGTAAGATATTTATATGAACCTGGTGAACTTGAAGGTGGTAGAAAAAGAGCAACCGATCCTATATGGAGTGTGACCACACATACAATTTCTAGCGTGGTAAGATCCACTGGTAGACCTCCAATCTACAGACTAGATTCTACGGCCCCTCAACGTGGATTTGTACGTGAACAGTTACAAGTAATTCCTGAAAACACACAATTACCACCGCCTTCACTCATGTAAACTTGCACCTCTACTTCGATTACACTCAAGACACGTTAGCATCACATTATCACGTGTATGACCAAGATCACTATTACTTCTGTCTACGGTAAATTGTCTTGGATTATTATTCGAATACTGCCATAACATTACTGTGTTACAACTTGCACAATGATTATTCTGCTGTTGTCTTAGTGTTATAATAAATTCAGTATCAAGATTAAAGTCACGCTTATTTTTTTTGTCACATTGTTTATAACCAGATAGTTTTTTTCTTATTACGTCATTACTGACAGTTTGACCATCATTTTCTGTAAAATTCATAATAACCCTATGTAGTTGAGTTATTCTTCTGACTCGAGATACTGCGAGATAGACTAAATTTGACCATTCGATCCGATCATCTACAATCCAGATATTTGTATCAGAAATAGTTAATCCCTGTGATGAGTGAATCGTTATAGTGTATCCTAACGTCCACGGAGATTTATCCATATTCAGCGCATTATCAACAACATCAGCAGCAACCAAATCAATATCGTTCAAGACGAGATTTTGTATCCCACCACCAGGAATTTCAACTTCAATATTCTGTCGTCGAGTATCTGCTGGGCGATAACATAATGGTACAGGTAGATCTGAAAACTTTTCTTTATGTAACAGAAATAATCTCTTCTGTAGTTCATCACGAACTATCTTTCTACTTGCGACTATTAAATCAGCAGGTCTCCATAAATCCAGAAAATAATTCATAGTAGTTTCTGGAATTACTTTACGCAGTATCTAGCATTGTATTTTATCTGGCTGTAGTCTTATTAATCTTTTAAGTTCTTTCAACGGTTTATCAATAGCACTATAATCATCAGTGATTTCTTCATAATGATCTACATTATTCTTCAGCCATTCATGTGGTGACTGTCCAATAAAGGGTGGTGGTTGACCATGATCGCCACACGTTATCACAGCAGTATTCTTTGTCAATAACCAATCAAGAAATGTTTTTAGTATTTCTAACGACACCGTGTCTATCTCGTCCCATATAATAAACTTAGGTACATATTTTTCACCCATTCGCTCAGGAGTCCATGTGTCTCCGCACCATCTGAAGAAGCTATGATAAGTACATGATTTTACTCCTCGCTCTTTTATCTCTCTGGCGAGTTTATGTGTCGGTGTCAAAACAATTATATCTGAATGGTTGTTCAGGTATAATTTAATCGCACGAGTTGTTTTACCTGAACCACCGCATCCATTAAGATAAACAGTCCTGTGTCTAGCCACAGGATCATATACAGATGGTGCTGATGACTTTGATACTTGATTATTATTTTTGTAATATATTTCCTTAATTTCAACGTCGGCAGACTCAGAATAATTAAATATATTTTCTTGTTTTATTCTCCATGATCCCCATTCACCATTACCAAGTAGCGGTTTTAACAAATCTGTATATTTTTTACTTATATAAAATGAATCCGTAGCAACTCTGACGGCGTAACGAGGAAATTTATTTATCATCGATAGTAGATTTATCGAAACATAAGCTAACATCGAAGATCTTAAATGAGTAAACTGCGGCGATTCTCCATCCATATAACTCACAATTGTACCTAGTTTGGTTCCGTCTGATAAATAAGCATTACTCCGACTCACAAATGTGTTTTTTCCGTTGTATCAGCGATTATAAAATCGAGTTCAGCATCGTCCATAATCAATCTTGTGCAGTGTCGTTTATGATCATATGATCCTCCTTGTGTAAATTTACCGATTATCTTTCTACCTAGATCTTTTGCAAGTTTCTCATTATTTTCCTCTTTGCATTTATATATTTTAACAACATCATCTTCATTAAGATCAGGAAATTCTCTCCTGGCATCTTCGATATTAAATCGATCTGGTTTTGGTAAACCGAACTTGCTTCAGTGAGCTATATGATATGATCGCTTCATTTACCTTCAGTAACGTTAAAATTCCAGCATCAAGCATATATCTTAATAGTACTATTGGAACCCAACATTTTTCTGAAAAATGTTTTCCAAACTAAACATAAGTAATCGGATGGAGATTTTCTGTAAACTCGAACGATTCTACATAAGCAAATCCGGTTAAGTCAAAATCTGGTAATGGTCCGTTTATAGCAACTCTGGTCATCTTATGTGATGGATGTCCAAATCTCTTAAAATACTTAGAACATTTCCCGTATCCAAGAAAACTTCCAGGATAACACGCTACCATATCAACGGAGATAACGTCATTATACTTGTATTTAGTATTCCATAATCCACCGTGTCCATATTCTATACAACTGTTCTGGATATCTTCAAGAAATTCCAATCGTGTTGGTTTCCACGAATTTTTCTCCTGAGCAAAGTGAGCAGCAACCAATGGTACGGTAAAACAATTATTCAGTAATTCTCCAACCTTGACATCGTCAGAAGTATATTTCAGCGCAAGATTTCTCATTTCTTCATAAAGAGATTCTCTACGATAAATATCCCCACCAGGCCGTACAAACTGATCGTAATAATCATATTCTGAACTCTGAAACAGCCAAACAGACACAGGATCACTTTTACTGATATTCCTGATAAAATCAAATATATTACCATCATAAAATTTAACCACCCTGTCTAGTGGAAATATTGTTACTGCATTAGTCCATTCATGTGCGTTATGATCAATTATATCTATCGAAGCTCCTCTTGATTCATATTTTGATTTATACAAAATCTCTCCGGTTAAAATTTTAATAGTTTTCCCAGTTCAGCAACATCTTTGATAGACGCTCCGGTATCTTTAACTGCTTCTGCCCATTTATTTATTTTTTTACGTCTTAAGTCTGTTAAACCATTACCACGTATTGCGTTTGTAAAGTGTTCTGTAACTCGTTCAGCTACACAGTTTATTCTTGATTCTGACAGTCTCATCGGTTTGAGATCTCCAACGCTAGGTTTATTTTTCAGCGGATATATTCCATAGACAACTGCAGTTATTGGATATTCTCGTTCATAATACGGTTTGTCTATACCAGTTAGTATTCCTGGTTTGGATTTGTTATTTAAGAGAACAACATCATTTCCTGACTGTATGCGGACGGGATCACGCTTGTCACGGATAATCCAAGTATCTTCTTCTGTATTTACAATAAATTTTATTAAAATAAAATATTTTTGATTATCAAGGTGGTTAATGATTACTCTTCCTCGTTTGTCATTCATCATATTAGAAACATTTCCAACTCTGAATGTTGACCACACATGAGCCGCACCATCATTACGAAACTCCTTCTTTGCTTCACGGATACGCTCTGTTATATCTTCATTCGTTAAAGCTAGATCTTGCATCGAAACACTAAATTTATATTCTGGTAGTCTGTCAAGATCAAATCTAGTTCCTGTTGAGACTGCGGAGGGTTCAATCATGGATAATTCTTCCATATTATAATTAAGACAAATATTTAAATTAAATTTTAGTATATGTATAATGATTAAAACAGAGAATCGATGTATTTGGCTCACAATCGGATATACTTCTCCTTGTAACAAAGCATGCGTGAATGAATACTGCAGCTACCATATGCAAAACGTTAAAAATGGTAGTCTGGGATCAAAACCGTGTGTGCAGTGTGGTGTTGGAGTCAGAGGAAAAACTCAGTTATGTGTAAAATGCGGTGGTAAAAAATACAGAGAATTAAAACGATATTACGATAAAAAAAAATAATACGACACTGTCAGGTAAATCTCCTATAAAAACCGTAGAAGATTATCTGGCAAGATTTCAAAACAATGATTTAGACAAATAGTATTATATATAATGACTCAGACAAATCAGACTCAAAACGAATTTGTGGCGCATCCTATAATAAAAAATTATGAAGCGTCTCGAGATGGTGTGATCAGGCACTGTCGATTGAAAAAATCAGTCGGTAATCTTGATAATGCTGGTTATTTTAGATTTAATGCTGGGGGAAAAAAAGGTTATTCCTCACATGGATTCATATTCGAATGTTTCCATGGGGTCATCGAAGATGGACTTGTAGTTGACCATATTGATGGGGATCCCCAGAATAATCATTTATCTAACCTACAGATTACTACACAGAGTCAGAATTGTAAGGCAGGAAATACAGGAAGGTGTAAATTATTCGGAAAGAGAGCTATTAAATCCATAAATACAGAAACAGGTCAAGAAATGACTTTTCCCTCAATTAATGCAGCTGCTAAATATATTAATATTGTACCGAGTTCGGTACAAAATGTCGCAAATAATATAAGAAAGTCTGCATTTTCAATAAAATATAATCAATGGGTAATATTTGAGTACGTCAGATAACTCTGCACTCTGAAAATAATAAAAATAAAACCAATAAAAATAATAAAAAATCCAATAAAAATAAATATTGTTTTACTGTATAGTTCGACTCTGTCAATTTTGCTAAGGATTTTGTTTTGTCCCTGACTCAGTCATGGGTCCACTTTCACTGTCGTTGTTCTCAGTGTCATTGACAGAATCAAATAACACAATCCTTCTCAACTGCATTACACGATTGTCTATAATCTTTTTTCTTTCGTACTCGCGAGACAATTCGGATCTAATCTTTTCGATTGACCGTGCAAGAGGTGCAAATAGCCTTACCTGTATGTCGTTTACCATTTGCCAAGGATTCCAACATAGATTGATAAATTAATTTCACGAATCTATAATTGGAAGGCAATGTGAATTTATTTTCGAATTTTCGTTGTTGTAATAATTCAAAGTCACACATAATTTTCTGAGGATCAAGATTATCAGATATCTGTATTCCGTCATGCTTCAATTTTTCAATAGCAGAAATAATATCATTAATGTTTTCATGGTTCATTATATATATATATATTTATTTATTTATTTAAAATAAAAATAATAGTCCCCAAGGGGACTGTTTTTGAGGTTGATTATGATTATATATACATATGGTTATGATGATGATTATATAAACTTATCCTAACTTATCCTAACTTATCCTAAACTTATCCTAATGAACATATGATTGTATGAACATGAATATATACCATTGGCGATGATTTTGATTATATTTTTTGGACGGCACAAACATATGATTGTATGAACATGAATATATACAAATGGTTATGATTTTGATTATATTTTTTGGACGGCAATTTGATTGGACGGCATTTTGATTATATTTTTGGGACGGCACAAACATATAATTGTATGAAACGTGAATATATACAAATGGTAATGACGGGGGAATCTTGTCTACGTCCAACGGATTTTGTACACTCTCCCCCCATACACAAACCCCGGGGAGCGCAAAAGTACACCCACCTCAAGGGTGGTATGGTAGGAGAGTGTATTTTTCCGTTGTGGATTTCGAGGAAATTCTCCGGGTTCCCCCAATTAATAGCATCCGTCGCCGAATGCAAGATAATATATCTTTAGCATTTTTGGAGACTCGAACACGCGAGAGTCTGCACAACTTCGATCTACGTCCAAACGCCTTACCATCTCGGCCACCGCTCTCTTATCAATAATACAGTTAAATTTAAGTATATAAAGCTATTTGCGCTGTCTCACAGGACTTGTATTACTAATAGAATGTGGAACTGTAGCCTGAATTTACTTCAATTTTTCAAACATAATTCATAAAATAATCGCACATTACATTTTCTGTATGAGTTATCGTTCGTTAAGGTCAAAATACATGTGTTAGAGCTAAAAATAACTCTACGTACTTGGTATATAAAACCGACGTGAATTTAAGGTTATCAGAGTTAAAAGATGCATCAATATACCTCTCTGTTACAAATTACTCATTCACTAACAGCTAATTGCTTACAGAAAGCAAATAAATCACTAAATAATTAACGAAAAACAAAATATATTCGTTGTCTGTAAATCGAACGTAGTAATAAGGGAAATAATCGTTTAATTTACTCCGCAGAGAGAGAGCAGAGTTATCTCGCTTTATTATATATACAATTACTTTAATCATAGGAATTGATTATTATTCAAATTTTATTAATTTTGATTAGTAAACTACCCATCAGATAAAGACATTTGTAACTATTTCATTAACAATAGTACCATTTAACCCATCAGATAAAGAAATTTGTAACTATTTCATTAACAATAGTACCATTTAACCCATCAGATAAAAAAATTTCCAATATTTCATGAATTAGAGTATATATTTACCAATAAGATCAGGAAATATTGATAAAAATCAACAACAACATTAAATATAATAAACGATTTGATTTATATTTATTATTGTTTATTCTGATTATTTATTTCTTATTATATTATGATTTTGATTATTTATCCTATTTTTGATTAATTTTGATTAGTAATTTACCCAGCGGATTGAGAAATTTCTAACTATTTCATGAATTAGAGTACCTATTTACCCATCAGATAAAGTAATTTTGACAGAACTCATTAATCAGAGTACCTATTTACCCATCAGACAAAGTAATTTTGATAGAAATCAACAACAACATTAAATAGAATAAATGATTGTATATTTATTTATTATTGTTTATTCTGATTATTTATTTTTGATTATATTATGATTTTGATTATTTATTCTGTTTTTGATTAATTTTGATTAGTAATTTACCCATCAGATAAAGAAATCTGTAGATATTTCATCAACAATAGTACCTATTTACCCATCAGATAAAGAAATTTCTAACTATTTCATATATTTACTCATCAGATTATTAAAAATCAGTAAAAAAAATATATTATTTCAGAATCAGATTATTTTTTTCCCCTTATTATATTAGGAAATATTTACTCGGACGTTCTACGAGCGTATATACAAATTAACATTAAGTGATTCTCCTCTTAGATCCAAAATGTATCCTGTCTGGTCAGTAAATTTGAAATTTATTCTCGACAATAATGGATTATGTACACGTAGATAAACTGGATTAATTGGCTCGGATACAATTAACCAGCCGGGAGGGACTTGTGGACTAAATGTGTGTAATATATATCCCTGCTGGGCCTGGTTAGACTTTGAAAGATCTACTTGATAGCTGTCATCAATTACGTCACATACTAAATTGACCTCGATCGTTGATGTTATATTAACAATACCAGGTGAGATATGGCGGCCTTCACCATACGGATTATTATTATATTTAAGAATGGTTGGTGTAGGTATTAATTTTCTCCATGAATCGCATATTCTTTTAAAGTGTTCATCAATAAGATCACTGACTGATCTCTTCATTTCATTATGATTATATCCGGGAATTACAAATGTTGGTAGCTGTTCTTCTGTGATTCCATAATATTTGAGAAATACTGTTTTAAATAATTTTTTTTCATATATAAGCTGAACTGGGTCGTCTTCATTAACTATATAGCCCCTAAAATAAGTATTAATACCTGAATGATCCATTAATCTTTTCTCTCTATTAGTAAAAACCTTATTTGTATATTCTATGTCTGATACAACTTGATTTTACTGTTGTATTGTTTCAATTATTTGATTTTTTAAATCATCGTTGTACGAAACATTAATGCTTGAAAATAAATTTCGTAGATTATTAAGTACATGTTCATACTCAGATTTGATTGGATTAAAAACATCATTAATTTGCTCAACATTAATTGTCGTTACATATACTCTTTTATCTTTTTTACTTACAGATATATCCAAAAAATGTTGTGTAAATTGATCTGCAAGTTTTTCAAGTCCTTCTTCTCTGTGAAATGGATATTTACCACTTTTTCGATATTCTGGAAGTTTTATAAATTTTTTAACATCTATAACGAAATCAGATCGTTGTGGTTCTGGTGGTCCTTGATAAACCGGTGGAATATCTGGCCAGCCTAATATTGATCTAATCGAACTTTGATAAATATCTACAGCATAATCAGGAGAATTTATTTCAATAACCGCTGATAATGTTGGTTCGTAAACAGTAATTGCTATCTTTGATTCTTTTCCTGTGATGGATTTAATTCTGCGTTGGAATTCATCGTTGATTTGTTCTATTTGATAACTGCCCGTTGGAATACTAACTACTTGCCAATCAGGGGTTCCATAAGGCTTATTCTTATTAGCGAATACTAATGAATTATTTGGCTGTAGTCCACCAAATAATTTTGATCTAATATTAGGCCAGCTATAATAAACTCGCAATTGTGCTAGGGCTATCTCTTTTGCTGGAATTGCGGTTGGAAAGTTAACGCTAAACTCAGGATTGGTCGAACTTAATGATATCATAGTAGTTTTTGACGGAGTTGTATTAGTGATGATTTGTTGAAGTAATTCTCTATCAGTCATTATTATTATTATTATTATTATTATTATTATTATTATTATTATTATTATTATTATTATTATTATTAATGTTATTATTATTATTATCATTATTATTATTATTATTATTATTATTATTATTATTATTATTATTATTATTTAATTCTCCATTTTTTTCATTCAGATTATTATTACTAAAATCGCTAGCGACCACCCTGAATGCTTCATCATAGATTTTCATCATCGTTGCAAATTCCTCATCGGATACCATACCATCACTGATACACGAAGACATATATACGAGGATAGTTTAGAACACGCCTCTGTCACCGTGTGTAATTTAATCATATAATTGTGCAATTTAGTATTTGTACATGTATCTATCTTTTTAGCGATAATACCAAGAATACCCGCGATAGTCCTTGAAGTTGAGACGACAATTGTCACAACTGCAGGCGCAGTCATTGTTATTGTTGATAATAATAATCCGGCCCCAGCAATAACTGCAGATACTGAGTAAACAACTACATCAATAACAACTATACGTCTTTGATATTTTTTTATTTTTATAGTATAATCGTCGATGAAATTTTTTAATTTATCCAGACATTCATATGCCTGGGTATATCTGTAACGCTGAATGTCGATACGAGACTGAGTTTGATTCATTATACTTAATGACGTTAAGTAATTAATTAGGAGTTTCAGCTACGAATTCCAGACACCACCAGTAACGTCTCGGGAGTATTTCCGTTGACGTTAACGTAAATGTTTCTTTGATGTCCTTGGTTAGAATCACCAGTAGAGGATTATGATATACACTCGGTGATGATGAAGCGGCCGCAGTAATTTCCCAACCATGCATGGACAACCTTGTATAATCCAGTTACTTCTGCGGTATGTTCGAGAGTTTTATTTTGCGGTGTCCATGTTGATGATCCTGATGCTACTGTGTACACAATATTTTTAATTTGCCCATGTGGAATTTTAATCAGATTCGTTTTTTTCAACGATATTAGGTATTCCACTGACAATATCATTGAGTTTTGTGTTAACGTCGGAGAGTTTAATATCAACGATTGGTGGATCATCAAAAAATTCGTTAATGATTTTATTCACATTTCTACGAAAATTTAAAAACGTTTGTACGTGTCTAGTAAAAGTAGCATTATTTGTAATCATTTCATTATTAATTGTAGCTAACGAAGCTGTTACTGAAATTTCCTTATCATCGACATATTTCTTCGTTGCAGCGTCAAAATCAGATTCTGGTGTTCTAAGATTATTAATACCATTATTGTTCATATTGAGAAGTGCACGCATTATACCACCGTTGACTAATACGTACTTAGATTCTTGATAATCAACGTATTTTCTTGTTGCGGCGTCATCATATGCGGTTGGATTTCCAAGGCCTGTAATTTTATTTTGATTCATAATAATGTTACCCGTGAACGAATCACCAGCTTTTTTAACATAATCGTTAACTGACGTACCGGAATCTTGTATCTTACCTTGGTCAGTAAAAGTAACGATATTATTTACAACCGCGGTAGGAATTCGTATGAGTACATCTGGCAGTTGTATATTACTTGTCTTTAATCGTCCTTGTTTATCCTGAAAAACAACGACTTCATTTTGATCCACACTTGTAATATTTAATAAATCATCAATCTCATTTCTGAGTTGATCAATAGTTGCATATTTAGATAAATCAGCTTGCTGCTGAACTTTACCACGAGAAGATCTCCCGTAAATATCTACTATTATATTTACTGACGTCTGTTTAAATGTGACAGCGTGGTATATTCATGCACGACTTTATGAGGTGGGTTTGTTGATTTTGATACAACATCAAGTACAGCGAGTACTTCACGACCGCATATTGGCGGATCAGTTAATGTTTGTGTTGGTAATGTTGAATACCAGATTGGAATACTTTGCATGCTGCTAACATATTCTAAAAATTCTTTTGGTGGTGCTAGTCCATATGAATCAAAATAAATAATTCCACGTGGATCAATTGCATATCCAACCCAGTGCGTGCCTGGGCCAGAGTCTTTATCGAGATTAATAATACCAGTTTCAATATTGTTTGGTTTTTTTGGTAATTGATCACGCATAAAAACACCTCTGAAGTTTTTTATTTTTAAGTTTTTAGCAGCATCGAGTAAATCAAAATTAGACATAGGCAGAATCAATGAACTGCCCCGGGAAGTCTTAGACCCTTTCCGTACCATGAATATGGGGTTCCTGGCAATCTTAGACCCTTCCCCTTTTTTTTAAAGATTTTATTCCCTGACCCGTTGCTTTCTTTAATGCCATTCCAGCAGCGGTTCCAACAGCGCCTAATGCAGCTGCTTTTGCAACAGCTGGGGCTGCAGCGGCTATTAATGCTGGTATAGCTGTAAGAAGTGGAAATATACCACTCGTCTTAGCGCCCGCAGAAAGATTAAGTTTAACGCCCTTATTTGATTTTTTGGCTTCATTAAAGTTTCTGAACTGACGCTCGGTCAGTGATAATTTATTTGAGCCGCTCATCTGTTCCTTTTTTTAGCGATATTTTTAATCCACAGTTATTTTTTGATGCTGATTGTAGCCTTTTAATCTGACCAGGAGTCAGACTGACACTAACGTGATTATATGACATTATAATATTATGAGCGATCTAATTACATGTTTTCTACTGGAGCATCAACGACTCTCATGCGACCATCAAAACCTTCAAGTAACATTGATTTATCGCTGAGTATAACGGCTATTGCTCTGTAATTGGCAATAGCTCATATTGTCACACGAGCTCGAAAATGTATATCTACAACAGATTGTCTGAACAAATCTAAGTGTTCGAGTGAAAAGTAATAAATTGGATATAAGGTTGTAAAATCTAACTGTGATATTTGTAAACCAGTATCAACATTCTGATCACGCCCCATAAACGACATAAGACGATGATATGCACGTGCTACATGATTTTGATCGAAATTCAGTAATATATCCTCGGATGGTTCTTGATGTCCATTTATCCTTAACGAAACCTCAGAAACACCAAGATTATCAAATATCATAATACTACGTGTTTGATCATTTACCCGTGCAGCATCTTGAAATGCAATAAATACATGTCGTGGTGCGGCTATTCCCTGCTGAGAAGCTATCTGCCATATGAATAAACCATTAATGTTACTTTGGATAGAATCTGTGGCCATTGTTAACCATGATAACATCGATTTACCACCGCTGCCCATGAAAGCAAGTAACCGATCTTCTTCAGATATTGATGGAGTCATTACTGGCATCCATAATGGAAGTTTTTTCAGAATTACTTTACCAGCATCACCAGCGGGTCGCCATATTGCACCATTGTCAGTTGCTTTTCGTACAAGTACAACTGTGTGCTTAGCTCCGAAAATGACTTTTCTGACATTTCTACAAAATCCAAAGATATGTGATAGTGGAATCGCACATGAAAACGCTCTTCTATTACCCTGTAACATTGCTCGACGTGATCTAAATCCTAAGTTAAAATCTGGATCTACATTAATAATCATACTTTGTACATCAGCGTTGGCGTTTCTGGCAAAATTTCTTGGTTGTCCTATTTCATATTGTCGATACTCTGGAGAATTAGAAGTATCTTTTACAAACATCATAGATGGACCAGTTGATCTTGAATAATCATCGCTGTATCTTGCAAGACCAAGTATTGTTGTAGCTACATCAACGTCTTTCTGAATTGATTCAATATTTTTTCCGTCAATCATATACGTAGCGCTATCAAATAACGCCATAATACCGTTATTAACAAAACCAACACTAGCATCGTCTCCATATGCTACTGGTACTGCAGGATTAGCGATATTTAAAATTTCACCTTCTACTTCAATAAATGCTTCAGCGGGTAAGAAATACCTACTTGTATCTTGAACTTGAAGTTCAATTCTCCCACGCTGATCTGGAATTCGTGCGTCATAAGAATATATTGATAATCAAGCACAGACTCATCTTTGAGTACTGGTGCGTCCATGTCGAATGCGGGATCAGATACACGTTTGAACATCTTTATTATATTTGCTATCGTCTAACACGAAGACCACCTCGGGAAGTGAGACCACTTCCTGCTATCAGACTAGCGGTTATATTTTTTTCTTTTTCTGACATTGGTACACTAGCCAACTCTGCTAGTTTTTGATTCGCAGCTTGATTTATTATTTTACTAATATTTGCTGTCATTATTTCAGTACTAGGCAATTTTACTGGCTAAGGTTTTCGTCGTATTAATTGTGCTAGTCTATCCTTGATTGCTGAAAATGCTTTATTAGCAACATCACCAACAGCACCAATACCTTTTTCACGAACAACATCAATAGCTTTCATTCCCAGTTGCTTTGCAATCGGTATTGCTTTTGGGGCTATTCTTCTAAATAGACCTTGAACAACATCACCTAGTCCATCTCCGTAGGTTGTTTTGTATACTGGTAATCGTGAATTTATTACCCTGACCATGGTAGGTCCACGTTGAGTACTATGTACTATCATTTTATTATAGTAATTGTATCTAATTACATACTCAATCCAGTGACTTAGTCACTATGGTAGTCATCGGCAATTTCATTAATGAGAGACCGATATCCATTAATATCCATGATACCGCCTGTAAATAACCGTCTGCAAATATCGGCTGCTTCATTAATTATTTCTGGAGAATTATTACCAGCTCGTTTTCCTCCGATGAGGATTTCTAATCGATCAACATCAGCAAGGACGTTATTAGGACACGGAGTAAGATTACCTCCAGTAGAAAGACCGCTTCCAGTATAAGGTTTTATAAAATCCAAAGAAGGATATTTTTCTCCTAATTCTTCTTCTTTTTCTCTTTTTTTTTCTCCTTCTTTCTTCTTTATATCTTTCCCTTTGTTCTTTCTCCCATTCATCGTCTTCTGTACTAATGGGAGCCTCTAGCCGTTTTTTCTCACTTATTGTTCTGACTGGTTGTGGTTGTCGTGGCGATAATTGTTGTTGTGGTAGTGGTGGTAATAGTATTGGTGATCGTTGTTGTTGTGCAATATAGTTATTTATCTTATTTTTATAGTCAATAAAATTTGGATCGTTTTTTCGAGCTTGATTAACGTTATAGCGTATACGATATATCCATTTGTGCCAAGTATCCTCATTTACGGGATCATCAGCGAAGTCAGATTTTAATAAATTTCTTCGATTATAATAATCTCTTACAGCAATCTCAATTAATTTTAGATCTTCGGCTTTTTTAATAAGATTAATGGCGTCTTCAGTAAACTTATCAACCAAATTAACCTTGGCTCCTGCTTCTGGTTCTTTTTCTGATTCCGGTATACGATCTTTTATATTACCTATTTCAGCACGAGCTTGATCAATACCTTCAAGTATTTCTTGCATTGGTTGAGCAGCAGCTATTTCAGCTGGAAGTTCTCGTAGAATCTTTTTTGTTTTTTTTAGTTCTTTCTGCTATTTTTCCAATTGCTTCAGCGGTTTTCTCTAACGTTGGAAGAAGACCTTTAGTGGTTTCTGTAATAGGTTTAAATAATTGTTTTGTATCCTCTTCAAATTCAACTTGAGATTCCTGACGTGATTGTAGTTGTTGCTTAACAGAGTCACGGACAGGTAAATATTTTTTAATTGCCTCTAATCGCTCTCGAGCTAATTTAGCTGAATGTGGTTCTCCAATATTCATTATTAATAATATTTATACTGGCTGTTTAATTTATAGCAGCAGGAAGGGTGAAAAACGACCAAAATTAATTGACCAACGAGTAAACTAAACGCACTATAAAATAAAAACAAAAAATCAACAATAAAATAACAAGAATGAGCTAACCCAAACGATTTATTATCCGTTTTCAACTGTACGGAAATAGTCTCGGTTAGAGACTTTGGTTTAGAGTTATTGACATTGTTTTTTCAGCCTACGTAGGAACCTTATGTTTTATACAAATGACGATTCAGACAAGTGGTCTGTTCACCCTTCCTGCTGCTCGAGTCAACATCACTGGAATTTCCATAAATGCTTCAGTGTTGAAAATGATGTCTGTTTCAAATGTTCTATTGATTTGGAAGGAAAGTTTATCTTTGAATTATTTTAAATGTTACTAGTTATAGAACTGCTCATTATTAATTCAGCCGGATACTAGGATTATTGTTAGGCGCAACAAATATCCGGTTTAGGGTCTAAGATGAATGAAATTATTTCTTGTTCTCTCCAAACTATTTACGTTAACATTAAAGCTATGTGATAAACATAATCTCAAATGGGTCATAATTTAATAATGAACTTATGAAACTTTTCAAATAATGCCCAGGGGGAGAAGACTGTCGATATGCACAGGTAGATTGAACCACGCCTATGTAAAATCTTTGTATAAAATAAAACAAGTCTTTTTTGGGCGAAATTTAATGAGCTAACAGCAAGTCAAAATGACGCTATTTAGTTAATTATTAAAGATCGAGCTTTTAAAATTAACTTTCGAATTTTTGCATGGGTTGGTGAATTGGACAACACCACTTATCACCGTTCCCACTACCCGTTTGATAAGTCTTTGCGAGGACTACCGCTGCAGTAAAAGTCAACCGTTTCCATCAAAGTCAATCATAACGACGCTACAGTTAGATCCACAATCCCGTGAAAAATATACAAAAATGGTCATGCGTCAGAATAATGCCAATTATAACAATGATGTTAACATTAGTACAAAGAAAGCAATTAGAATGAGAGAATATTTGATGGTAAGGCAAGACATCATATGAGGTTTCTATGTTTGCTGCAAAAACAATTACATTACGATTTACCATCACAGCAAATTAAACCATTATAGTAAGGTCACGCATTATCCTCTTTGTACTATGTCCCTGACAAAAATTTCCATATTGTCAGACATATCATAGAAAGATATTCTAAATAAATAAGATATTGTAGATTTGAAAACAAATTGAGAAATTTAGTAAAGTATGGTCCTGGACCGTACAGGTTGTGAATCGTTGTTTAAGCTGTCATTACTGTAGCCTTACAGTACTGATTAAGACAGTTTTCCCTTTAATCTTTCTTTCTGTTCCTATTTTTCTTCTGTCATGGGAGTCGAAATTGTGATCACTTATGCTGCCCATCTAAACCATATAAGCTTTTTTTGATTTAAAACAATGATATATAGTACTAATAGTTACCTGACACATTTTGTTTCAGTATGGTTGTCAGACTGAAACTCGACTTGAAAGTAATTTTATTACAGAACTTCAACTTAAATTATTTTTCACCTTACTGCTCAGAGGAAAATAGTTTCACCATCATATGATGCATAAGTCATTCACATATAAACGCTTCTCCAGGTGAACTATATTACAACCTCAGTTTATGGAACACATAAGCTGATTGACATGCTGGTTTTTGATACGTTTGCATAAACTGCAATATTCATTACGTTGTGTATTTTCTTTCTCTGTTTTTGCACGTATTATTCATTTTTCTTTGCATGTTGTACTTTCATCATTTTCATTTTCTTTATGTGCTTTTTAAGGTTGCTGATATGCTGTGCGTTTCACTTGTTATCCTGCAGTATCAGCATCATCAAAATCAAATGTATATGTCATGTGCATTCATAATTCTGGGCGTGCATTTCCATTTACAGTAACTTATATTTAAGTATTGTATCATGTGGAGAGGAATCGGACTTCAGTATTCATTCCCTTTTGGCTGCAGTTGGATATCAGAAACATGGCGTGGTAAAACAGGCAAAGCAGAGTAGATGAATAATTTTGTTCACAAATACACAACAAACAGTAACTATTTAGGGGATCATGCCATTTCTGATCAGATGTAATTATGAGGAATGAATCAGTCCAACGGAAAGCAAAACCCATAGTCCATTAAGAATTTAAAGAATAGGGTAAAAAGATCATGTCTCAGACATCCTTGACCTTTTCTCGTCTCTTGCTGTCCGTTTACAAAAACAATGCTATACTATCTGGTTTCGTTACAATAGATGTAGACCGATATATGTTAAGGGAAAAAGATTCGTAAGGATGTCCTGCCAGTTGACAACGGATTTTGTATTCTTATTGTTTTGTCTTATTGTTTCTTCTTACATTGTTTGTACTCATTTCCGCGTCAATACCGTGGTCATTAAGACAAAGGTCTTTATTCATTTACAAGCTTGTGATATAGATCTAAACATCTGTGTACAAGATTCTTTTTTTTTGTTTTGTAAAGTATTGTTTTCCGATTATTTGTAGTATTTAGGTATTCCCTTAAACTGATGTAATATACATCGACCAATAAAATTAATGTAGTTTAAAACAAAATCCATTAGGAGGTTTGAGTATTTCCATTGATATGTTTACCTGAGGTTATAAAAAATTACCAGGTCTTTCAAGGGCGGATGGTTCGCGTTAAAATGACCAATGCATTCTCTATACTGGCATGCACAGCTGTTACAAGGAAATGATTTCTAATTTCGTATAAATAAAGAAATGGTCGAGGGGAAATCGACATATGGTACTTTTTCACAATTTATAATGAATACGGAAATGTGTTGAACGTTACGTCGTAAATCCGGATCGAACATATGCAAGCAAAGAAGACAACCGTATTCAGTATACACACAGAGTTGAGTAGTCTAAGATTCTTTAATGTGTTTTGAAATTTTTAACCTATTTTGTTTTTCTATTCTAAACATGAATGTAATACAGTCAACAAGACTATTATAGATACAATGGTACCAAAATGGCATAATCATTGTACATAAAAGGTAGTCAGACATTGTACTGCTGAATCAAATGGCCGTAGCTGACGAACAATTCATAGGTTTTCCAAAACATTTTATTGTAAATTGATTATAAATTGAAAAAGACCCTCCACGAAAGCAACATGTTCGATGTAAGGTTAAATGTCAGACCTTCGTTATCTTTTTCAGAATACACCAGTTCATTTAATATTATTGTTTTGATCAGAAAACATAGAAACATTAATACCATTAGCATTGTAATAGAAAGGATATATACATTTTATATATCCAATATAGATACAGGTGTAATAGACACAGCAACAGGTGTATATGCATTATGCACTTCTAAACACAGGTTAGGACGATGAAGATACCCTAGAGTTTGATGCATTTTCAACTTATGTGGAAATCTTAATATGATCGAAATAGGAGATGTTGACTCTAGTATTTACCTGGCAGTTTTTATTCAGAGACCTAATAATGTATGTGTGCATCAGTTTTAGTAATTCAGTGTTTACAATAACAGATAACAAATTTTATACATTTTTTTAACAATACTTGTTCACTGAATAATATGATTCTTAGCTTTGTGATTTCATCGTCTATTGATTTCTTTATTACAATTTAAAGCATATAGCTTATTTATTATTGTACACAAAGACAATCATGTGAGTGTTTGGAATGCGTAAATGGCTATCCTGCAAGATTAATATATATTTGGGTTGGAAATAGCAGATAGACTAACTTCCTCGACTACTACTACTACGACTACTGCTACTACTACTAGATTTACTATTAATGCAACGAGTGTGTTTGTATGAAGAAGCATCATTATCAGCAACCGTAGCTAAATCATGGCTGTCTATGAAATCATCATCATCATCATCATCATCATCATCATCATCTCTTTCTAATATCTTAAGATATTTGTTTTTTATATATCTGGTGGTAAAATCATGCCTTTTCCATGATTCTCAGGGGCTGAAATCTAAATATAAATGTACACATTATACCTTAATTATTTTGGATAAGTTATTCGCTGAGATCCGATGTTTGCGAGTTTTTTTTTGGTTTTCTTTTTGTTGTTTTTTTTAAAATTTTATATATATAATTTTCATTATTTACAAGGATGATTTATACGCATCAACGCATCACGAGCAGTGAGAACTGCCACACGAGTCTATCGGAACGTCGCTTGGACATTTCCGTCAGGTCATGAAATAACCTCTGAAGTAATTGTATGATTCGTTTGGTGATTCGACTCTGGCATAGCGTATCACATGTCACGACAGGAAAGGATGGCGATGTTCCGATTGTGATTTTGTCTCCTTCCGACACCATATTGTTCCATGGGAACGAAAGTAGTTAAGAATATAGTTCTCAGGGGGCACTCACCAGTTATTATGTACTTTTGAGAGAGTGACGTATGTATGGTGAAGTTGTTTGCATTTAAAACATGCACAGTGGAGAGAATGTTGGCATACCTCTATGCTGCTTTGATGTAATGTGGCTGAAATTTCTTTGGATATTGTAGTTTTGGAAATTGTAAATGATCTTAGTACACTGCTAACTAAAATGACTGCTCCCTTGTACTCCAAAAATCAGCCTGAATTTGTCTAAAGTACACTATCCTTAGCACCAATTAAAATAGGGAAAATGAATTTTGCCAGACTAGACAATACCAGCTTCTGAAAGTGCAATGAATGAATTACCAAATATATAGAATGTAAAAAAAGTTATGGGCTCTTTTTTTTACAATTTACCTCTGAAGTTCAGGAAGTGAAAATGACCAAGTGGACCTAGCACTTTTTGAAAGTGCACATCTGGAGTAAGGCCAAGCTGTATACTCTATAACCCGTATTACACCTATCAATCATACACCAAAATAAAGGGAATTAAAGGTTCTTTGAACAAGACCTAAGATATACAAGGTCTTTTTTAAATAGCCAGTATAACTAGTGAGGAAACCCGGGGAAATACTTTTTCTTTAAAATTTTAACTATGCAAAATACGAAACTGTAGAGCGCCACCTCAATGACAAGTAATTGCACCTTTCTCGACTTGAAGGAAAAGTCAGAGGATATTCCGATTGCAACATAAGTACAGATATGGGGCATTTGAGTTCTGAATGGGACATTAACACTACGCCGTAGGTTAAAATGTGGGAGACACTTGGTAAACAGCCTACGATACTTCGACATATACCAGGAAGTCTGGATTGTAGAGCACACTTGAAATAATGGTCGGCGACTCCACCCTTCTCCATATGTTGTCGGGCTGTGTTGAGAATACGTTCCACAATGGTCCGTTGTATCTATATCTATAGTCAATATCCTAATCGGAACGGGTTCGAATGTTCCACCAATCAGAATGCGTGTAACATAATTTAGTCATGGTATATTGTCTTCCATCCGATATATAGAAAGTGGATGCGTGACACACCAGCGTTCCTATGATTTACCATACAGGAAGAGTTTAAGTAATAATAACCATGGCTAATAACATGGAGGCGGTTTATTGGGGTGCGCCTGCCGCGGATACACCGTATTCTCAGCATGACAGTACAGCTACTCCTCGGCTGCTAATGTTGCTGTAGCGAACATGTTTCCAAGTGAGAAAGACTTCAGTTTAGCTTTATGCGATTTCCTATCGTCTCCGCAAGCATGTTTGTCGGCGGTAGTACATCTTCACCGTCATCTCTATCACTACTAGTATATGATGATATCAGGAAGAAACAGAAGAACGAGTTACGGTGGAGTTTTGCAACGTTAGAAAGAAGAACAAGAGTTTGTTCAACAACAACAAGAAGAAGAGGAAAATAAGAAATACGGCGATGAGTAGAGGAAACGTTTGAACAGTGTGCATGAAAAAAGAATGAAAACAAAAAGGGTATTCTGTTACAAGACAGTTTGGTGGACTTAAATCATCTGAGTGAATCAGGCTTCTAAAATCAGTCAAATTTCACCATCACCACTGAGACGCCATCAGCAGAATAAGTGCAGTATGAGTAGGAAATGGCCGCAGAAAAGGACTAATACACTTACGACCGATAATGTTAAGTCCATATTTTTTCTTACAAAAGAAAAATTCCTTAGGTCCATTTCATAGTCGCCTATATCTCTTCAAAAGGAGATACTATTCAATGATTGCCAAATGTAATGAAACCTAAATCATTTCATGATCAAATGTGTGTGTGTGTGTGTGTGTGTGTGTGTGTGTGTGTGTGTGTGTGTGTGTGTGTGTGTGTGTGTGTGAAAATGACATCCATACTAATGGATAAAAACTCGCGACAAAGATTCACTTACGTATGTTTGTTTTGTATATCTTCTTTCATACCTTCATTGTGTTTCTCTTGTGAATCTCTTCACTGGTATGGCTTGTTCTACTTTGTAGTTGTTTTTTTTTTTTTTTTTTTTTTCAAAAAGTCTCGTATTCTTGAATACATTTACAGGTATGGTTTCTTCTGCTTCTGCTGAACTCTGTTCCACCTCGTTCTTTTATTTTGGGGCATTCTGCGGGCCAATGCCCTATTTTTTAACATTGATAAGAGCTATCTTTACTTTTGTCTCTCTTTTCTCCTGTCTTAGTGGTTCGTTTTCTTTGACGTCACTGACACTAGGGATCCAATTGCCTTTTTTTTGGACAGACATAGCAGATATCTCAACTTTTATATCGAATGGAGCAGTCCGAATTCTTGCTGGAAGTGTAATTTTGAATGACGTTCTGTAAATCTCTATTTTGGCTCTTCCATATTCACAAACCGAAAGATGAATAAGAATATTTTGCAGGGTGAGCGGACCTCTCTGTATATAGGGAAAGAGTGTATACCGCCGTCAAATCAAAGTTTAATTCAAGATTAAATAATCACACCATGCCAAGGACAAACCAGAAGAAGCCAGGAGACTACGACGACTTTCGGTGTCACCTCATGCGCAAAGTGAAGTATTATCACAAGTTCATGGTAACAACTTTGAAGACAACAGGAATAAACCTGGGCCACCACTATCCACCTCCACTACAAGACCAAGAGAGTCAAACAAGCCATGAATGAAATTCGTTCTGTAGTTCCTGAAGATTATGTTCACATTCGAGAAGTGCCATTTAGATGTTGGTAATCAATACTTTGCATAAGTTTTGAAAATGTCATCTCACCGACATCCTCACCTGAGGGTAATCGAAACTATGCCACTTAACACAATCATTCAAATGACAAATTTTCTATCGAAGATATTTTATTTACGCTTAATGATCGTCCGTTGCAATCCGCACATGGTGTACACATAGTGATTTTGTCGCGTGCTTTATGTATTATCCGTAGAATGAAATTTGTGTATTTGTTTGTATGCGTTTTCTGTTTTTACCTGTGACTTCTTATTGAGTTTATTCGGTATAAATGGTTTGTGTTTGTGTGTTAGTCACACAAGATATTTGTCATTTTTGTTTCTAAACTTAAATGCACAACTAATCCCAGGAATTTTTTCGATGGCGGAACTTTATTTAGTAGATGGTCTATGGACATTTAGGCGGTTCTCGGTTATTATAAGTGATATTCTTCATAATACACCGTTTTTATCACCAAAATTGTTCAGCGGAATATGTTGCAATTTTATGCGTATTTTCGCCAGATATCTTTCAAACATGCAAGTACCTTTTTGAGATTATTTTAAGCAAAGAAGCTACAAATAAATGATTTATTTTAGTTTATCTTAATTTTGTCAATTTTCTTATTTGTTCTTTATATTAGTGACAAATATTGGGAAAGTATATAATTGGGTCGGCTGTACTGTACCCCAATATACTTACTGCTACTAACTCTCCTATACTCATACATCTTAATGCTACAAGTTAACTGTCTTGCATTTAAACCACAGGTGTTGCATTTTTCAATACGAATTAAGATCTTTTGTTTTAATCTGAATAGTTTGTTAGTTGGAGAAGCAGCAGTGACACGCATTGCAAACTTATATGATCTGAAACTGCATTAGAATTTACAGCTACTTCCAGTATTTAATGGTTCAGACCAGAGTAAAATATTTAGTGAATCAGTTCCTTGTATTTCGTATGGGGAGAACATAAAATTAGTCGACAGCTCTCGGGGTGATGTTTGAAACAATACACATTTAACAGTTGCAGATTACATTGTCTCCGGAGTAAAATCCTGTGTAGGGATGGGAAGGTAATACAAATAAATGACGACTACTTCCGCACACCAATGAATATTAAAGTCAATGAACGTATGTATATTTTTGTCTTAAAAATAAGGTGTTATGCATATTACTGTTTAGATACCATTAAAGCATTCTAGAATCAAGAGACATATGGATGTTTTTGTTTTAAAAAATAACAAATTGATCTATAACTGTTCTCGTATAGGAATGAAAGAATTAAAAATGTGTAAATACCTGCATGGTTCGGAACTCTCGGTGTACATACTACTTTCTAAATTGTCTCTATTTTTCAGGCGCACAAGGATAAATACATTCCTCGATCATATAAATCCATATATCACTGTAAATTTCTTTTTAAATATTGGTACTATATATTTGTTGTTGCTGTTATTGTTATCGTTATTATTATCATTAATATTATTATTATTATTATTATTATTATTATTATTATTATTATTATTATTATTATTATTATTATTGGTGGTGGTGGTGGTGGTTGTGTTTGTGTCTTTGTATCGCTGAAGGTAATTATATCAGCATCATTTTAATAGTTTATTGACAAAGAGCAATTTCAACATCATTTGACTTGCAAGTACAATACAAACTCATGCAGCTGCATATTAAATTCAATAATTTGCATAACGTTGGGATAAATGTTAATGACCAGGAATTCTATGCAAACTGGTATAAACTTAATTGAACACAAAGCAATTCTGAAGTAGTATTTTATTTATAAACATGTATCTCAGGTCATTCACTACCTATAAATTTTGTGACTTTGTCTTCTAGTGTTTTGCGTTTTTTCTTTATAATTATCCTATGCTTTTCGTCATGTAATGAACACTTTTCTTCACATCTTATTTATTGTTCGTTATGTTACTAGCACTGTTCTTTATATATTGCAATACAACAACCAGACTAGTATACACCTGTGTAAACATTGTTAATTGATGTATTTCAATATATACTGCACATTTTTATTCATGATATATTCTGTGTAGAGTCGGAAATTTTTGTTCGCGTCTCTTTATCTGATTTTAGTATTTGATGCGGTTTAAGCATATGATTTGCTCGGATCATACACCTCTATTGATAATAATATGGATATCTGAGTAGATGCAACAAAGGTTTATAAATACACAATATACAACAAATACATTAATTCAGTTGAACATAAAAATTGGTAGTCAAATAAATCTCAGGTGGTTTTAAGCAAACATGCTGTTTGTTTTGTGACCATTATAAATATTGATTATCAAAATTGAAAACTGGTCATATATTGTATACGAACGATCAAATCAAGCTAAATATCTGACCTAATATCATTCTGATATCTTCGGTGATCTTGATACAGTTGGTACTTAATTTCTTCTAATGTAATAGTTTATATCAGGAAAACTACGTAAAGATTTCAATATATCTAAGCTAAAGCAGATTCAAGAACCATTTATTTGTTCATTCATATGTATTGTTTCTACAATATTATCTCAGTAACAAAAGAAAACCGTAGTGGCGATTTTGAACACCTTAGGAAACCTGAATAAAAATATTTTTCTTTTTATATGCAGGTGTATATATACAGTGTTGAGCCAGGTTTATATGTAATATGTACCTTGGAACACGGGTACGAGCGATTAAGAAAGATCCTCCTATTAGAGCACACAACGAAAGGAGGAAATATCCATCGGCTAGAGATATGATTCTTAGCTTTATTGTTTCCACTTGAACTGAATATGTGTTGAGATTTAATGTATATTATAATGTATTTAATATTTAAGATGATTTTGAATGCATTATGCACACTGAAATAATTAGCATACAGAGGAAATATTCATTTGTAATTTGGTAATGTGATATATGAGTTTCTTATCATCGTATTATTTTTATTATCATCATCATCATCATCATCATCATCATCATCTTTTATTGCGGATAATTAATTCCCACTATCACTACTACTAATCTGACCATTACTAAAACAGTGGGGGGGGTTTCTTTTGAAGACCTCTGCCCTCAAAAAAAAGACAACGTATAAGCAACAACAGTAGATACGTCATCTATATTATCTTTGTCTTTAAGATCTTATTAGTTATTGTCATCAGCAGCATCGCCTTTCTTTCTTCTTCTTCTACTAATATTCTACTTGACTTCTGTGTTATTTTTGGCAATATACCATGATATCATATATGTGACGCGTGTTATAATACCTCAAGATGACGCAAAAGATGCAATAACGTCATACGTAACTAACGAAGCGTCTGAATATATATCAGAATTATTTTTCTACACCGTTCTGTGGTTTAGTAATTATTTTGTGTTATGAGATACATATAATCTGACATCAGTTTTAATTTAAACTGAAATGAATGACACTCACCTAATAATTTCCATCTTTTGCTCGCAAAGGCTCGTAAAATTAGCAATTATTCGACGCTTTTTTAAAATAAAATTCATTACAAATGGTAACTCATGTAAAATCATCTATTTATTTGTTTTCCTACAATCTTGACTTTGTCTTGAATTTTCTGTATTGAAGTCTAAGTATACAACTACACACGCGCCTCGAATACTTTCTACTAAGTTATTTGTTCTGGTGCAATTGTTGGTATGTTGCTCTTCGATACACGTGCACATGATCTGAACGCATCCTGGAGAATAAGCATTACTTCACGTGGTAAAAAGTACGTCACATGGTATTGTTTCAACTTTTAAAAAGGGTTTCCTGATACTACACTTGCTTTAATTTTCTTCTTCCTTGAATAAATATCATCATATTTGCAAAACAGACGACTTCATAATTAGTTCAGATGCAGTTTAACACTTTGACACGTACTCAGTTACCTTTGTAGCCAGCGATAAAGACAGAGATACAGATATGTAGGGAGGGAAATAGAAGTTATTGTAGTTATTGTATTAAATTTTAGCTGGAGAAGTGTGAGAGTAGTTGCGCGATGAATACAAATACAACACAGGAATAACGATAGATGTGTTCCTATTGTTTGGACTTTTACGGTGTAAAGCCATTTTTCACCACTTTATAGGCCATACATTGCGGCCAGTATAATTGGTGGAGGAAGAACCCGTGAAAGTCCCGGTTGAACCACTGACCCACGGGAATCTACTGGCAACTTTCTCTCATACCCACATTGGCCCGAGCCCGAGACTCAGAACTGAGTAAACAGAGGTGAGATGGCAATGATTGATAAAGGCGAGTGCTTTAGACCGCTCGGCCACCAAAAATGATTGGTTGAGGGGCAGATAAATAGAGTTATATACAGAAAAGGAACAATTATCAACGTAAGGTTTATGCTATATACATATAATATACCATCTGACTGAAAGATTGAAAGAAATTAACGCAAGTATATTTGCCACATGTTTTAATGTTTACTTCAATCTTATTTAAAATATATAATTAGAATTGTCAAGCGATCTGGGATAGTAAAAGTCCAAAATGCATTTGAACCATATTAGTGACAAGACTACCAATAATAATAGTGGCATACGTATATGTATTATATATCGTAAATAACAACTATCCAAGAAATACAAACATTATAGCACACACAATGGAATACTGTTGCTTAAAGAACAAGTAAAGAAACACAAGAACAAAATGAAAATAAGAATAAAAGAGTAAATATAACATAACGAAATTTAAATCTTTGATTTAGGCAATAATGCATGTCGATATTCAAGTTCTATTTGGAATTTTTCTTTGCTTCCTTTCCTTGACTAGTATTGTACAATAGAATGTTCCTTTCCACATCTGTTAAATCTTCAGAAATGAAGATATTACACATTCTCATTAGCCGTGTATTTTCTGTAAAACATATATGTTGCTTTTAAAACCTGTTTCACTTCATAACAGTTCTATTTTCTGTTTTTGCTTTGAAAATTTCAGATCACTTGGATCAAACGTAATGATTTCTAATTGAAACATTGAAAATGTCGTTAAAAGATACATCTTAGGAACGAATTCATTTCTAAGTGTTTCTCAAACATTTTTAAACCTAAAAAAATACCAAGGACCTTGCTAAGCATTACGAAAGAGAAGGAGATGTCTTAAAGTATATCTCTACCTTTCCACACCTTTTCATGGTTCAAAATTTAGAATAAATTGTTTATAAATGGTGAAACTGTTGATCTGTGTAGAGGTTATATCACCCCAAAAAGGTTGTTGGTGACAGTAGTAATGATATTTATGATATGGGTGATTACAATGCCAACAACGATCGATACGATGTTGATTATCATGAGTGCTTGCATCCCTTAGAGAAGATAATAGTAATTCCGGTCTTACATGGGTCTAGAGATTTACATAATACAATACCGATATCATATTTCACAACCGTGTTTGATTATATGCTAATATTTTCAACCAAACTACTGTGATAATTACTGGAAATGTTTTGATACATCATTCACATCTATTGTTATCATTAAAATTTACATGCACGAACCCAATCTCTCCTTCTGTCAATATTTAGATTTCGGTATTGTGGTGACATTAAGAATTATGTGCATTTATTAACACCGATATCGTCTAACGCATTGATAACTCATGTCAAATAACGCTCAAGCACCTACTGTTCATCTTTAGTAAGATTCATACAATTCGATATAATTACTCGAACTTCTAACGCAAGACATCAAAGTCTTTGTTATTTTGCATTTATCGGTAAACCTCATGTTCATCTTGTTGATAGAAATTTTGTGTTTTATACAGATTTCTGTCTGTATTCTCCAACTGTTGAGATGGGCGGTGGCAAATCAAATTAAAACGTAAACCTGAAGAGGTCATTTAATAACAAGTACTCAATCAAAATGGTTGTGCGTGTTTTTATGATAGCGGTAAACGTGTCTTTACAAAGCAATCAGTAATGAAATATATTCGCAATGAGCAATAATCCAGAAGGTCACTATGAATTGTTCTTATGATTTTTGAACTTTCAACGATAAAAGCCATTGTGACTGGTACTAAAATAGTTCGAAGATACATAGAGGAGGACTCCCTCATCATAACGCTGTCCAAGATAGCGTTTGTATATAAAGCCTTCCAGAAGCACTGGATTATAATGAAATCTTTCACACGCACTACTACATTACAAAATGGTATTCATGACTAAAATGTCCTTATAAAGGTAAACGTGTTATAAAGAATAGCGCCAAAGTGAGGGGGTGCTATGTCAACAAAGACAATTATAGCTCCAAGGTAATTTCGGAAATTTGTAAGATCAATCTAAGGAACTCTCTCTGGTACTATGTTATAAATATTTTCCTTAATTTTAGAAATCTGAATCTCTGGCATTACCTCAGTTGTGAATGATCGATATCTGAAAATATGGAGGGACGTCACACAATAGACACCATTGTCACGTTAGCGGGCACAAAGCAATTGATGTTTTACGGGAAACACAGCAAATTTGGCGCTTCTGAAAGTAAAGCTTGCGAAGTATATGAAAGAATAAAACTGACAGAGGCTTAAAAAGTGTTGGTCCGGCCCAATTAATCTTTGACTTGTTTAAAAATGGCCATGTGCGATTTATTTATGTACGTCACTCAATGGAAGCTAAACTTTTGCTTCTAATTTATTTGTATCCTTTACATTATTGGATAATCTTAAATTTTAATATTATATGTTGTAGGATTGTGTGTGTGCGTGTATTTGGAAATGTTTATCTACATAACGATTGTTGGTATTATATATATTGGCCTTCTAAAGCATAACTTTTAATTACTAGTCTAAATCCAGTATTGTGCTAATGTGCCCTTAAATCCTATAATACATACATACGTGTATATATACATACATACGTACGTACACATATACATACATACATACACATACATACATAAGTACATACACATACATACGTACATACATACATACATACGTACATACATACGTACGTACGTACATACATACGTACGTACATACATACATATACATACGTACGTGCGTACGTACGTACGTACAAACGTACATACATTCGTACGTACGTAATACATACATTCATACATACACATATATATATACATACGTACATACATACATACATACAAACATACATACATACATACATACATACATACATACATACATACACACACATACATACATACATACATACATACATACATACATGCATGCATGCATGCATACATACATGCATACATACATACCTTGGGTATTACAACCATCTTAAAATAATATTTCGTTTTACTATCTTTTATGCCATATTTTATTTGGAAGGATTTATAATTACAATTTTGTTCGGTAATTATTTACATACCTTTCTGAAGTATATCTTATAACTGGATGTGTTCTGTTCACTTGACACAATTTAAGGAATTGTGTCATTCACGTCCATAATGGTACTGCAACATTTTTTTTTTACCAAAACATTCGTTAATCTGAAGATCCACCTTTGTAAGGGTACATACAATCTTTCCCAGTTCTGCACGCCACCGTGAACATTAGTCGTTCAACGTGTTTGGTGGAATACATTTTATAATGCGTCAATTTTGTTTTTGCTCGGAGTATATTAGTTTCAAAGCAAAGTTATCAATTTTAACTAATTTTAATGTTAAGAATGTTATATTTCTAATTTCATATTATCATCGATTCCAACCGTTCAAATCAAAGTTCGCATTTCTATCTTTCATTCCTTTACAAGCATTGTTAAGATTCTACTCGACCGCATCTAATTGAAACAACACTCTATCTTCACATCATACTTGCCAAAAAAGGATATAACATTCTGATAAATGATTTGTTTACCTAATAGTCAATAACCAATATCGTATTATCGATCTGTTGTACACGTGTGCAATACGTCATGGAAAGTGTGACGTCATAGTCAATTTATTTTGACAACACCTATTAACGGATGTATTCATACGCACAATGCAGTGACATGTGTAGGAGATGATCTCTTGATAACGTAAATACATTCCCCCGCCCTCTACAAAAACCGCTATTGCTTTATCAGAAATTAGCAGCCTAAAATATGACAAAAAATACACTTCATTCCAATTTGTATATGTTATAACATATATATTCACCGTGCTGAAAAACAACCAATAAATGAAATGATGATTTCTGTGAAGAATATATCTTAAAGACCGTTCAATAAAACTTTAAGAATCGACGCTGATATAGATACTCTTGGTCATAAGTTGTTTTCTTTCTTACTACTAATTACTTCTAGTTAACTATTTTAAATTTGAAATATAATATTAGTTTCATAAATATAATATATCTTTAACTTTATATCTTTAACTTTAACTCAGAAGGGATATCTATACTTTGAGGTACAAGTAATCTATAGGCCTGTCTAAGATAGCTAAATCCATTTTTTTTTTTTTTTTGTGCAGTGTGTCGCAGATGCTTACTGTCATCCAGTAATTGGGGTTATGTAGGTCGGGTCTGTTTCAGTCACGTCAGTTTTTTCAACTTGACATATTTCTATAGAACGTGTAAAATCATCGATTATTGTTATATATTTTTGATCTGTTCCATTCATGCCTGTTTCATCATCCTGACGTGTTTTCAATGGATAGGCAAGATCACTGATTGGGTGTAAATAGCTTTCATCTGTTGCATGCACGTCGGCTGTCTCAACGTGACATATATCTGAAGAACTCGCATAATAGTACCAATGGTGTTCAGTTCTTCCTGTTTCTTGTGAGGTTTCCTCAATTACATTGTCTATGGAGTAATCGTAGACCGTCAAGTTGTTCTGAAAGAAAGAACATGTCTTAATAAATGTCAAAATGTTATTATTTCTAACTACCTAATAACATAACAGACTAGTAAGTCGCCCTCTGGTTGGAGGAAAGGTTTAAAGGTAAAATCAAATAAATCTTGCCAGATTCGAAGGAGATTCGAGCGTTTAGTATTTTCTTTGGGTAACATTATTATTAGATAATTGATAACAAAACATTATCTTTAATTCGTTAAGATGTTGTCCAGTGTAAATTGTGCCTATATGATACCCTTATGGTCATTTCCCAAAATAAAAAATATTCTAATATCTCGTTTGAGGCTGACCTTTACTTATTTGAAGTCACTTCAAGGATCTGTTTCCTCTTTTTTCTGACACATTTTTGAAAATGTCTTGTTGTAATATGTGTTGAGAAGGTCGGAGATAGTATCGACTCTCAAGTTATGACCGACGAACAGGTGAGCAAACTTTTGTTTTATGACCTCAACATTTATTTCATTCTATACATGACAAGTATTTACGAATGCAAAATGAACCTATATTTCTACAATGACTTTTTCGCACCGCCTTGTTGACTTTTTCAGCATTAGTTAGCATAACACACCACCATAAAGTATTGAAAATTACAATATATATACTAAACTAATCACTAATCCATATTTTAGGTAATATTAGAAAGTTAGAATCAAGAGGAACTTTACAAAATTAAGGTCTTAGTTGACGGATACACTTCCATACTGCTTTTCTAAAGAATAGTTTGGGGTTTGTTTGTTTTCACAATCAGGATCGATTTAACGACTATGCGAACTAGGCAGCCGCCTAGAGCGCAAAGATTTTGGGGGAGGGGGACGCCAAAAAGAGGTGCCCGAAAAATATTTTTGACACAATAGCTGGAGAAAAATGAATAAAGGAAAATAGCATCGTTGAACTTGCATTTTAACTTGTCTTTCTCTTATATATTACAGCTAAAACCCACTCCAGCTCAGCTGCTGCCCACTCGAATTACGGTGGCAGGGGCCAGTTTCGTAAATTGGCCCCTGACAAATTTCTTAACTTAAGGCTATGGTGTGACGTTTTGAGCTATTATTGTGTAATAATTAAAGATATGGATATATTTGTGACTTTGGTCTTTCCGGCTTGTGTGTTTCTTGCAATTGATTTTGAGGCATGTACTCTTCATTTAGCCAATGCATAGTATGTAGCCAGTGAAATAACAATAGTCGGCTACGAAGCAGATCTAGCCACTTACAGCAGTAGACACGTTGGTTGAAAGGAAATAGAATATCTCAAAAACTGCTTGGATGACAACTATTTTGTATTGCATCGTGCTATTAAGTACACAATGTTTTTCAAAAATTATCACCTAGGAAAAGGACTTGTGTTTGTACTGTGAGCATCACATGTTCTCAAAAATTTCCTCCTGACATGAAAAATGCATGAATAAATTTGAGGGTGGGGTGCATCAACTTTTTATTCTATGAATTTCCATTGACGTATCAGGTCAAGTGAATGATATTCTTATATTTTGCTTTATTACACCTATCCAAAACTATGGACCTTTTTGACGTAACTAAAGTACTTTATCTTTAATGAATTTTTATATTAGGTAGGTCTATGCAACATTAAATTTGTGCATAAAAATCTGTCCCTTGCACCTTACATTATTAGCATGGCGGCTCGTGTTGTCCTACTGTATTACAGCAGAGCAGCTTCTTGCAGCTTGAAGTTGGTTGCTGACTCAACCTTACACCATAATAGAGAGGTCACCAAGCATGTGTATTGCAGTATTCATTTCGAAAGTTTATAAAAAGCAATGCCCCGAAGGGGGGAGGGCGGGGGGACAAGGTGGAAGGTTCGCCTAGGGCACCAACTACTCTTGCATCGGCCCTGTTCACAATACAATGCACAGAGAGAGAGAGAGAGAGAGAGAGAGAGAGAGAGAGTCGTCAAATGTTACCTCGTCAATGGTATTATATGGGTCATGTTGGAGTTTTGGTCCAACATTGCCTAGTTGTAATGACATTAGAGACTGAGAGTTTGTGCCAGTTTTATGATAATCCTTGGTACCGATGTCGCTTGTCTTTTTTCTTGCAAACAGTTTTAACAGTCTACTTTCTTTAGGAGACCCTTTAATGCTATATGGCAAGTTGCCTTTTTCAGAGCTACTTTTGATGCTCGCCAAGTCCTCGCTAATTTGTCTGTCCAAGATATCTGATGAGTGAGACAAAATTTGCAAAGGCACACTTTCTCTAATTTGATTGTATACTCCTTTGTCTTGTTTTTCTAAACTCCTAAAATGTCTTTGTAACTTGGGATAATCTGATCTATTTCTTCTCCTAAACACATCTTTTTGCACTGGCGGACAAGGTAGGGCTCTGCTATTCTTCCATGCGTTTGCAAGCGATACTTCACTGTCTGCTTGTTCTGCACATGGGTGACGTTTTCTTCTATTATCTGTACAATTTAAGACACAAGAAGGGGAGAAAATAGAATAGGAGTACAACTTTATATGCTATAGCTATAGGATGAATTGTTCTTTTATTTGTAGCCTTACACTCAAATTAGCGAATTCAAAATCCAAATCAACATGACCTCGATGTTAAATTATTCTATGTCGATATATGTATTTCGTTTACGTTCCTTCTACGCCTACAAATGTATTTATTTGCAATAAATTCTTCATCCAATTAGTTGAAAAATAATATGATTTTTACATTTCCAATTAGAATAAATACCTTGATAATGTATTCGAGAGATAAGTAAGACTTAACTGGGAAAATACATGCAGGACACTGAATACATACACACCTTACCGAAACGCAAACAATCGCAGGAACAGGATGCAGCAGTCACAACAATAGGAGTGTAGGAGATTATCTACCACATACAAAATGAATCATGTAACTTGTATTCAAAGTACAAATTATGTGAAATCACAAGAGTTTATATTTTAGAAATATTTCATGTGGGTGGTCCTTTGGAAAAACTTGGACCTCTTTTATCCTATGGAGTTAAAACATCAGATCGAATGATAACACTTTAGACTTTCATTAACATAGATTTTTTTTAATTTGTTTAATAAATGTTAAAACCTTTAGGAATCAATAAAATACTTTAAACCTGCACTAACACCTACTAACACCTACTGCAAGCGATATCAGCTGTTTATGCTCAAACGCCCACACACACCATGTAATTTATTTTTGCACTCAAGTATGTGGTGTAGACCGGATGCCCAGCTTCGTGAACATTATTATAATAGCAAGAAGAAACTGTATCCTGACCAGATTTAAAAATGGACACACATTACATTTTTCCAGTAAAACGACTGTTTAAAAATATATTGGTTAAATTCCACACCCAAGAGATTACATTGTCTCACAGTTAATGATGATATTTTTGAAAACTAGATTGAAAACAACAATTCAGACAATATACAGGAGTTTTGCAGATGCATGCTGCTATGGACACCGTTTAAATAGGTGATTTACACTGAAATACATGGGGTGCAATTTTTTGTAAGTTTTCAGGTTTAAGGTTTTTTTTTTATCGAAACGTGATTCATAGTTTAATGATACTTG